>JAQQRF010000803.1:0-29498 GCA_030523145.1 Trissolcus brochymenae | reverse complement strand
ATATATTTATATATATATTTTATATATAATAATATATATATATATTTTTTTTTATGGAAAAAAAGTAGCAGATAAAATTTTGTTTCAAAATCATATATTTTCGATCTAAAATTCGTTTGGAATCCAAACTTTAGATTGACAACCAACAAGTTTTATTCTTTCTATTAATGTTTTTCAAGTTATTATCAAACATTCGTTAATATAACCTGAGATAAAAATGTACTTTTATTTAAAACTACAAATTAAAATATTAAAAATGAGCCATATGAACGACTTTTAGTTTGATTATTTTTACGGAAAATATAGAAATTTCATCAAGCGCGTTTAGTTTGATGGATAATAATTCGAGTTTTCAAATTTGTTCTAAAACATTCTGTCAGTTTTATAATTATTTTTTAAATTCTCGATAATTATTGAGGGTCCTGTCAGTTCTATGAAAGTTCATGAGAATTTAATAATTGATGTTAACTGTGATTTTGTGCCGTTTTTTTTGTATACTTTGTATTATTTCATTACTTTTGGCTGTACTTTCATCACTGAAGTTTCTGTACGGTTTCAGTTCTAAAAGATAAGAATGGTAAATTTGATTTTTTAAACCCTTTTGATTCCATTTTATCGTCATGCACGGTAATTTTTATCATGATTTTAATACTAATATTTAAAGTGTATCTCACTCAGTGTGAAATTAAAACAAAAAATAACATTCGCGACTGTTAAAAATTAATCGATTCAATCAATTAGGATTCGATATCGGATCAATTAAATCTGTATTGAAATCTCAACATTCAGACTAATTCCCTGGTCAAAAATTGGTTACATACTAGATTTCATCTTTTTTTAATTGGTTTTTCCATAGAGGATAAAATAAGTGCTTCAATTGCATGTTTCATACCCACGTTTGCATTATACATGCATGCAATCTGCACATTTTTTTATACTGTTATCGATATTTTTACGAATAATTCAATCGCGCCTCTTTTTGACTTCCACACAAAAAAAGAGTTTCGCTGCAATTCATTTAGTTAATGCTGCTTTAAACGCGCGTTTGAACCATTAAAACTGGCGCGTTTCTTTTGTAAAAAAAATCCGGCGCAAAAGAATGGCAAAAAGAAGGAACGAAAAAAAGAAGAAAAAAAAAAAAAAAAAAAACACGCAGGCTAAATTAAATAAACTCGGTCCAAAAATGAAAGCGCCATTTTTTGTTCCAACCCTTTTGCAATCATCGCAAAAGATTCGTTTGTTTGTTCTGACAAAAACAGAGTGCGAGGGGTTTATTGATTTTCGAACATTCCACTGTCGGGTTGAACGCGCGTTAAAGAGCGCGCTTCTGAAATTAATGAAATAATCATTTACAGAATAAAATTGGAATTTGTGTAAACCGAATTAAAGCGTCTAGCGAAACGGCCCGAAATAAAACGTGAGGTCGGTTCGAAGGGACAGACAACGAGCGCGGCGTCGTAACTTTGGGTTACGAGGCCCTAAATAACTGCGCGACATGTCTTTTTACAGCCAAATTTTTCTCTCGTCGCGATAAGAGTGTGCCGTGATAAGAATTCCTATGAAGCTCAAGACTTTAGGAGCCCGTGAAATGTTTTGCTTGCATCATGCGCGCGCGGACAAATGCATCGACCGTCGTTCTTCACATTTTAACCTGCGTCGCTCTGATGTCCCACGCGCGAAATATCTCGGGCACGCTTTTTGTTATTATGAAATGAAAGCGTTGGATATTGTGAGCTCGTAAAGTAATTTTCACAATCATTCGTTATTACTATGACGTTCTCATCTCTTTATTTTGTCGATCCATATTATATTTGCTGATTCTTTTATTATACTCGAAATAATGTTTTTGCGATTTATTTTTGCCAAACGAGTGAAATGAGATGTATAGAGGGAAGTTTAAGTCAATTGAAGCTTTCATTTGTTGCGTTCAATTCGAAATGGCATAACATAAGAGCTTTTTGGACGACGGATACAAGTTGATGATACATGATGTATCAGCTAAAATAAAATTGACAATAAAATAAACTGTATCGTTTTGTGTGTAAAATTTCGAATCAACTTTTGGCGATGTGAAAGTAGATGTTGGTTGAATATCGAGACAATGTGTATTGAACTTCTTGACTCGCCTTCGTGTGTAAATGCACGAATGTTATACAAAAATATGAAAAGAAATTACGGGCTCTTCGTCGATCGCCTAGCAAAATTGCTGAACGTTCTTGATGGTATCCAATTGATAACACGTCCGGAATGTAAAGTGAATACAGCATAAATAAACAAGATACAAATCGAAAAAGCGAGACTTTAGTCTTGTCAATTGTCATTATTGATTATTTCTACTAAAAATATAGGAAACGGAACAAAAAAAAAAACACTTTTAGGCTTCTAAATTTTTCAAATATCTCCAATATTTTGTAGTGAGTATTCTATTGGGGATTGTTCAAACTGAACCTTTGAATTCGACAATTTTTGAAATATTTTTTGCTTTTTGTAAAAGTCAAACATGAACTATATAAACGAAAACGAGTTTATCTGACTACAAAAAAAGTATGTCAATTTCTTAATAAATTATATTTTGAAAACAATTTGAAAATATACGCTGTCTGTTCTGTTTGCTAAATAATTGTTGATTTGGCCATTTTATAAAAAGAAAAATAATATAAAAATATGTTTGAAAAGTGGTTGAAAAATAGAGTCGATTGAAGTAGAGTCGAAAAATAGAATGAATAGCAAATAGAAAAGTCATTCACCTCAACACGAAGCTTGGCACTCTGTGGTGTACGATTGGCTGCGTTTTGGCTTTGGCAAGTAAACGTGGTGTTGTCGTGCTCTTTTCGTGGCATCACTGTTAAGACGGATCTGACAGTGTAGAGGGGTCCGGTTCCGTCTGGCTCCTGAGACGTTTCTATACCGTCGTTCAGTACGTTGCCTAAACCATCGATCCAAGTGATCTGGAATGCAAATCAAACTGGCTTTGAAAGTCACCGTCATATGCTAATGCAAACCACACCACAAATGTTCGAATTATTTCTATCTCGATAGTCGAATCATATTCACATTTTTACGTTATAATAAAAAGAGCCGTGTATGCAAGGCAAGAAAACGATAAAACGGTATTTTGACGGATCGCGAATTTTACTGCGTCAAGTTAAAACGTGTTCCCCGATGCAGAATAAATAAATAAATAAATAAATAAATAAATAAATAAATAAATAAATAAATAAATAAATAAATAAATAAATAAATAAATAAATAAATAAATAAATAAATATATATATATATATATATATATATATATATATACACGCTATCAGTATTTTTTGCCATGCACAAAAAATTCGCAATTCATTTGTAGAATTAATTTTTTCATGACAAAAGTCGTCCATCTCAAAATTGCTTGTTCTCATATCAAGCGCGTAAACTCGATAAAAATGCAATCGATTTTTGAAAATCGATAATTTTATTCTGGACAAAAATAACTCGGAGGTATAACATAGTAGCGTGGAGAAAATTGTCAAAAAGGATAAAAACGAGTGAAAATATAAGTGAAAAAAAGTAGGTTTATGTACGTTTGTATCATATTTAATATAAAATTCGGAGCGTGCGCGATCTATTTATTCAGCGTGATATTGCGAGGCGGAAGACGTGGAAAAACGTGGCTGCTGGCGCACCTAATCTTATTTGCTGGTGCAAGTTGTTTTCCCCGGCAACAAAACAGCAGCGGCAGCAGCCGCAATTTATTCGCGTTCGTTGATTTGACGTTGAGCATCCGGGTGACGCTGACAGGCTTATTATCGGCATTGAAAAGGCGCGTGTTTTACCATCGTTTAGTATATCGCATTGATATCATTTGCACTCGAATTGCGAATTGCGTTCGAACATTCGTAAACAGTCGTTCTTGAAACCCGGTACTTATCTCACTTCAATTATCATCTTATTGCGCCGTCATAAGCTTTTCCTTTCCTTTCAAATTAAAATGCTGGCGAGCAGACATTTTCTGCGAGAGTTGTCTGGTCACACTCAAATGTTCAGCATCAAATCATAAGAGAGCTTCTAATTCGTATATCAATTATACTCTCAACATTTTGTTGTTGAATTTTTGCAGGCTTAGCGTGTCCCATCGCTAAATTCCAATTAGTCTGCGTCACATTTTTTTCGGCAGCCACAATAAGTTGACTCCGCGCCAAAGTCGTTAGTTGTTTCGTGATTAGATAAAACGGCGTTCAACATTTTCCCCTCATGTCTACAATGGAAACCATTTAACCGCCGCGAGAATACCTGAGTAACTTGAAAATGGACACGTTTCGTACAATCGATCAAATTGTTTCACGCGAAATAACTCCCCCGGCATTTAATTAATTCTGCATTATGCAAACCACGATTATGAATTGATCAGCGATAATCAGATCGAATTTTTTTTATTCAGTGCGATCAATAACAATAGTTTGAGGCTTGAAAAATATTTTTTTGTTGTTTTAAATACGTACAAGAGAGAGAAAATATCATAAAAGTCGTATAGTCGTACTTTTATCGGGACTGGTAATTAAGATTCATAAAAACTTTTTAAAGATAGGGTCGTTAATTAATATTTTGCGTGTTAGCTCTGAAAATGATTTCTAATTGGTAAAGTAGGTTGAGGACCGTCGGCTTTAAAAAAGAATGGATGATCAAATTAGGGACCTTCTGATTATATATATCGTCTTTTGCTTAGTTTCAATCGCACAATGTGCGCTTTTGTAAACGTTACAAAACCATCCTTCCATCTCTACGGGGTGGTGTTTTCGACGTCATTTCGAACCACAGACTTAAAAAAAACAATTTGCCCTCAAGACTCGATCAATTTTCCGATTCTATTTTCCTTGACATTCCACATTGGCTGCTTTTTTTACAATTGCAATCCATTATTCAAAATTAAACTGAAATAACAGTTATTCCTTCGGTCGTGCTGGTAATTACCATATCATGTAAATGAACCTTATTTATAAACACGTTTCCTATTTTTTGAAAGACTTTTAACAATTCATTCATTCTGTCGTACGAAAGTTAAAAAAATTTATTCGACAAATTGCAGGAATTTTGAAATTTGACCACTCTGTTGTAGTCCAAAAAAACTTTCTCTCAGAGACTTTTAAAATTAATAAATTTCATATTTTTACTGTTTTTATTTTCTGCAATTTTGTTCAACAGACAAATTGATTTTAAGGCCCGTCGTACTTTTGATTCGGAATAAATTATTTAACAGAAATAAAAATGATTTATGGATCCAATAAATAAAAGTTTTATTTAAATTGTAAATAACATTTAAATATGACAAATAATAGATTTGCTTCAGTATTTTAAGGGCTTCAACTTTCAAATCTATATATTATATTTATATATTAAAAAAATATGGATATTGATTACATTAATTACAATTCGTAAAACAAAAACGCAAAACATGAAAACGTTTAATCTTTTTCTTCCATTCCTTTCCCTCCCTCCCTATTCAAAAAGTTAATGAAAGGCTAAAGTTGGTCACGAATGTGACACTTGACTAGATTTTTGCGTTAGCGGTTTATTTTTTGACAGGTGAGTTTGTTTTGACTTTTGGTACGTCGAAAAAATTAAAATTTGAAACAGAGAAAGAAGTCATGAAACTGTGGCGCCATATATTCTAGCCCACTGTTCAAAAGTTGATTGAAGGAGAAAGTTAGCCGCGGATTTGTCATTTGACCAGGTGATCTATTTTTTGACAGGCGATTTGTTTTTTTATTTGTGTCGAATTAAAATTTAACATTTGAAAACTCATGCATAAAATTGTCGCGCGCACCTCATTCTAGTAGTATTAATAATTTAAAAACTGTTCTCGTTTTAGATGCTTCGTTTTTAATTTAATGTTTTTTACTTATTTCATTCATTTTTTTCTTATTAGCTACACATTAATTAAAATGTACAGTACTTTTTGAGTAGCTTGGAAGTGAATGCGGCTTTCATTAATTTCTAATAAAAGTGCTAAGATATTTCTTCAATTTTCATGAAATATCAGCTTTGGGACGAAAAATCAAACGTGGGACCTCTATGTATTCATGTTTCACTGCCATATTCGCTACACCAAATTATAGTTCAAATTACATTCTGTTTTAGGATAGGAAATTTTAATTTCACTATCGTCCTTGCTCTGGACGTTAGGATGCCCCCGGGAGTATATTGTAACATGTAACATACATTCAATAAGATGGAAAAAAAATCATATATACAAAAACATATAATATAGTTATTATTATGTATATATGTGTATGGTATGTATATATATATCAACTTTTTTATTTATTGTAATTATTGTAAAATAGTATTCAATTATATTTCTATTTTCTATAATAAATAATATCATTATTTTTTTTATAATCAGATTTTCATTAAAAAATTATATGTACTAACCTAGTATTTATGAACGTAATTAGAAATACAATTTTTCATTTATTACAATCATAATTACGTTTATAAATACTAGATTATTTTAAAATTATTCTAATATATATTGTTTCTTTAAAATTTACTCTCGTAGGAGTCATAACTGCTCGCAGTTATAACGAGTAAGTTTTATGTTCACAAGTTTATGACATGTGATACACATGTGATTCATATGACTTGCGAATAACACAATTTCTCTGCGATAGTGGAAAATTTTTTCTTAGTGTAGGGAGGCATGTTAATTTTATAAGGCTTAAAAGACGGTCTGCGTCTGTCAGACCCATATGGTCACTTGTATCACATTTCGTTGATCGGTTACTTGAGAGTTTATCACAGAAGATGGATTCGTTCCAGTATGAAAATCAATTATTTAAAAAATTGATTTATTTATCAAGGTTTTGTCAGGATTTTGACATGCGCAATTCAATTATGTGTCAACATTATAATGAATGGTGATTAAAATTGACTAAAATTTGTTTAAAGTATCATATTAGCATACGAAACGATTGCAACGAATATTTATGGAACCGCTGCGCGATAAAATAAGAATTTATGTTTGCACGAAATTACATTTTAATGCGGTGCAAAATTTGTCATCCGTTTAATTCAAAATTTAATGAAACAATTGCTTTCCGTGTTTCTTTCACTTAGTTCGCTTGCTTAATTCTTATTTCATAAAATTCATTTTCACCTCAGCCAGTGCGGATGAAATGTATCTCAACGTACATACAAAATATGTATTTTAGGTCGAACAAAAAAAAAGGATTTTTAGAGCAAATATAAGAGCAAAAAAATTAATCGATCAAAGCTGATTATTCAATTTACCATTTTTAATCACAAATTGCGGATTCTGGTAAATATACTCTCTTCACCGTTGAGATAGGTTTCAATTTATCCGTATATTATGTTTTGGACAAAAAAGGTGCAGTGAAAAGCTCTTCCGTCCTCGAAGCGTGATTTTTTCTGCGACCATTAAACCTTGGCTTTTGCGTCGCGATTGTTAACAATTATTTTTTGATACAAAAAACGTGACTATTGTTCGTTGATAGTACAAACACTGGTCGGAATGTAAAATAGGCAATAATGCAGTTAATAGTGTGAAAAGCATTGTTCTCGACTCAACACAAATAATCAGATTACGTTTCGATCCCGGCTTTGGCGCATTGTTAAAGCTGCAGCAAATTTTCAGTAGATTTCACTCGAATGTGGAACAGACGCGCTTTTATTTTTGGTCGTATCTCAAATTTTCGCCTTCTTATGAATTTTCATACGATTCAACCGAATATATATAAATCGCTCGCCAATAATTGAGCATACTTTTAGAGCATGATCGCTGGTGATATTTTAAATTATATATGCATCCTATATAATATTTTTACACAACCACTCAAATGTTTTTCCAATTAAAGGACATAATGAATTTCTCAAATTGGATGAGATTTGGTGTGTACATAAACGTTGAATTATATTATTTATTTCCGGATTAGACAAAATAGCAGTGTCTCTGATCAAATATTAAAAAAAGTATCCACACTACTATGTGTACACTTTTTCGGAGCCATTGAATGCCACTTTTTAGACGAATAAAAATGTGACATTTTCCTTTCAATCTATTAAATGATCGACGCACCACTGTGTTGGCAATTTCGATCTGAACAGTTTAAAAAAATGTCGAGAAATATTGAAATCTGTCAAAGTTATACAAGTTTTTCAGTTGAAATCAATAAATTTTATATTTTTAATTTTTTTAAATTATTTTTTCCCGTTGAACAACTACACTGTTTTAGCTGCTTTAATGTTTAAAAAATTTGACCCTTTTCATGTCACAATTCTTCATAGCCTCCAAATATATAGAATTTTTCATTACAAAAATTTTTTCCAACGCATTTTTAACTCAAAAGATTTAAAATGGAAAATTTTCAAAAGGCAAATTTCAACATTCAAAGGCATTACAGAGTGAAATTTCACGTATTTAAAAATGTTTAACGTTGAATTGTCAGTAGTTTAATATAAAAAGAAAGAATGATCATTATTTGACAACTATGCTTGCGTTCCCACAGGGACGAAAAAAGGATATCAAAATAATTGTGAATTATATATTTTTTTTAATATAGTTAATAAATATTTGTTATATTACATTTATATAAATTTTACATAAGACATTGCTTTATATTTTAAATATATACATGACATATACACGAAATACAACATTTTACATTTCATTTATATAAAATATTATATATTTTACACAGATTTTATTTTCGTCCGTGTGGGATGATTCTTCAGCGGCGGATCGCCAAGTATCTGAAGTTGTAATTAATGAAAATATCAGATATTAATGATCAATTAATGAAAATGCACGACATAAATTACATTTCGGTATTCATTTTCAAGTTATTGCACTTGACCATAACAACTTGTCGTATAAAAAGTATGTTTTTAATTAAGTATAAATCAATTATGAATCCTGTTTTTTGTATTTGGCCGATTTTATTTTTACTGAATTTTCTTTTTCAGTTTTATTGTTATGTGGTACCGTTATTAATAATAAAAATTTACTCTTATTTTAAATTAAAAAATACATATATGTATATATAAAATATGTTTCAAAGTTATAACTCATTTTACTTAATATGATGATTAAATTATGAAAATGAGCACAAATTGAACAAAATAGATTCTTAGTTTGGAAGGGGAGACAGAAAATTGAGTGGATGTCCAATCAATTAGTTATTTTAACATTGAGAGACAAAAAGAGTATTAACTCGTTGTGCGGAGAGAAGGATCGGCAAAATAGCGGCTCGATTGGCTTTGATTTACGCCGACGAGGGATGCGCGTGCAGAGCTAATGCGAAAACAATGGGACTATAATTTGTAACTTAGTTATCTTATCGGTGGCCAGAGTGCAGATCGGTGTGAGAATGATTGCACGAGTGAAAAAAAAAGAGGAAGGAATGAAAAGGCGTGAAAATTCGGCGGCAAAAAAGGTGGAAAAACACCAGGTGGATCGCGCTCGAGAGAGCGCCCGAGAATTGGGTCAGAGCCCGTGCTGCTGCACGAGAGGCTTCGATCTTGATACTTGTAATCGGATTATTTCGAGATGCTCAGGTAGCGAGATGCATGGCTCGTAACATGTAATCATTGGATGCAAGCGACGCACTTAATACTATTCGAAAGCTATGCATCTCCTATATAGCCGCGCTAATGCCATTAGTGACCCCCTTTGGCGAATTTAGCGTCGCTTTGAAATTAATAATTCCTTACGCTTATATTGTTTTCCTTGTGAGATCAACTGTTGCCCCTCTCCACTCCCACTTTTTTTTTTGCAACTTGTTAAATAACGGATTTTTCACTCACCTGGGATTAATTTTAATTATAAAACGAATTTTTCAGCGCGCTCCAAGTGCTTTTATATTTCAAACGTTTTTTGTTCGTTACTTTTCGGAACAAGTTTTGTCTGCAAAATTTAAATGTAATCACGATTGACACATTTTTTTCAACCTATTAAAATAACTTGACATAATATAATTTAGAAAACACTTTTTTTTAAATTTGTTTTTCAATCAATAATATAAAGCTTTTTAATACTTTGCATTATCAGTTTGAAATTTCTATTTTATTCTATCCACTGTACTATGTAATATAGTTAAAGGTATCCGTATATTAAATCAATATTTTCAGTAAATATATGGTTTATATATGTTTCTATTCTTGGATTTTTTTGTCATGTATGTATACACATTTAATATTTTGGTAAGGAAAAATTAAGAAACGAAACAATAGTTGATTGAAGAAAAGATCGACGTATGAAAGAAATCTTTGATTTAAACCAGATTCAAGATTTTATAACAAAAAAGATAAAAAAAAGGTATTATATTTGATAAAAAATGCAGAGAAAAAAATTATATTATATTTCAAGAATGAATATATACAGAAAAGTGTTTTGTATTTTTTCTTGTCTATGGTGTGATTTCGAAGTTGTAATACTGTTAATCTTGCGTTTTCTACGGCAACCATTTCAATATTTCAACTTTTTCTTTGTGTGACTCTCAGTTGGAATCCACAGCCACTATGATTATAAATTGTTTGCACCAACTTGCTCTTTAACGAGTTCGTCCGAACTGCACGTCTCGTGGTTGAAATTATATTCTCAAAGTTCGTACAGGTCCACGCGGTTCGATTGATAAGCCCAAAAGCAGCCCAACACAGTCGAAAAGAGAAACTTATGTGGAGCAGTACTTTTAGCTTCTTAGGCTGCCGGGCTTTGTCTTCGGTGGCAAACAAATTTTGCCGTAAGGCGAGAAAACGTTTGTCGGTTGCGCGCAAACAAAAGGCGAGTACAACCAAAGAAACCCAACAGCGATCGCGTTTCGTCTCCCCGTTTGCCATTTTGTTTCTTTTTTATACATTCTCCAAATCACAATGGATTTTCGTTGCAAATTGCAAACAAAAGTGCTGGACATGTTCAAAAAAAAGTTGTATTAAAAAATATAAGTAAATATTAAATAAAAAAATACAATTCATTTATAGAAAAAAAATCGTTCAATTGATTGGTTCTTTCACCTTTTAATGAGTTGTGTAGTCGGGGCGAATGAGAGTCATCTTTATGCCATATTTCATAATTTTTTAATAACACTATCGTCATGAAATATATATTGCGAGGCTGAAAAATATGACAAGCCTCAGTGTATAAATCATTTGAACGTAACAGCGGAAACGGTATCGTCCTTTAAGTAATCACCAAGAAAGGTAGAGAGGGAGAGCTTTTGATTTTGCTTGCAGAGCAAATTATTTTTCACCGCTGATAAAAATATTAAATTCAAAAAAAAAAAAAAAAAAAAAAAAAATAATGAAAAGAATAATAAAATGCTTGTTGAGTTAGGATAATCGAGCTGCTTAACGTGGTGAACGTTGATGTTAAAATTTAATCGACGTAATTGCAGTGGACGTTAATAAAATTTAAGCGGAATAAATTCAACCTACATGGATGGTTATTTATTTTCTGTTTATAACAAAATGCACGACCACGACATTCATCAGAGAGAGACTAACTTGAAATACTCGAACAAAAATATACAGTGTAGATATAATAGCTATATACCCGAGCTCTTATCTTCTGGGCTTGAAAATAAATAGATATTGCTTCACAGTATACAATATATACGAAACGACATTGTCATCGACAATTATTTTAATATGATATACTGTCTCTGATACGTTGAATGACGAGCAAAGGGGTCAGCGAGAGACTTTCGTTCCAGCAGCGTTGTCCTCGAACAAAAAATCGCTCACTTTATCACGGTAGGAACACTGCTGCTGCTTTGTCTCGTCGTAATTCATAAAAGAAGATTACGCGGATATTGTGTCATGATTAGACTATACAAGACGCAACGGATAAAGCCGCTCGATAAACATTTTTTTATGGCAGTTTGATTGCTTCATAAATTAATGCGGTTTGCATGTGCACTCAACATTGTTACCGCTAACTCAATTTTATCGATTTCCTATAGAAATTTTACAGAAACGTTAGACAATGTGATTTTATTTACGGTACTATTTCGTACAATAGACTTTTTGTTTCCCCACTACCTTTATTTTTGATTTTTTTCCGACTTGGTATATTTGTTGTAATAAGAGAAAAATTGAACAATTAAAATTGAACAAATCAAAACAGAACTCAAACTGACCGTCTAAAGAGGTGTTCTATATACAGAATAGAGAGAGGTGATTTAATTGAAAACATTTGAGAAACATTTTTTTATTCATCTCCATCAGATGTAGATGAGTTTATAACTTTAAAAGTGGTCATATATTGTATATAAACCATGCCCCCTTGCATGCATCTTTCATGTTACAATATTTTGCGCTCTGTTTTGGTGTTATATACTATTGGATCTTATTCTTATCAAGCAATTTGTATTTTGGATAGGTTTTGCAATCTTGGTTCAATCGATACTATTTTGCCACATTGACGCGTACTACTATACAGTTATCTATTATACATCGCACAGCTGTTCTATGCACCTATATGTTTACGGTGCGTTTGATCATTTACGAAGACTTGTTTGCAAGATAAGATGAATTTGAGATATTTTCCGGGTAAAGTCTAGATCGTATAGGGAGCTCTTGCGAGCTAATATAAATGGCACGTGTGATGCGGCGAATTAATTAAATTCTTAATATCGCTGATTCGTCGAGCACAAGAAATCTCCTGAAGTCGCTTGCAATCAAATTCCCATTGCCACGATTTCTCGGGTATTTATCGCTAAATTTTCATCCGACGAATTCTATGTGTCAGCTTCTAATCAATATATATATATATGTGTGTGTGTGTGTGTGTGTGTGTGAGGGAGAAAAAGCATGAAAAGTTCCTTGAAGGGAAAAACATTGTAACAATTTTTTTTTGATTGAAATATAGATTAAAAACTAACATAACCTTTGAAATTAATTTGGAATTAATAAATGAGTTATTGTCGAAGAAAGTTAATTAACAAACATGGTGGTCGGAATTGTTGTTTCAATTATGTTGTGGGTCCCGCAATAACGGCCTACCGTTTTGTTCGATTGCAATTTAATTAAGTATACAGAAGACGTATGATTACGTTACGATTTTTTATAAAGAGCGGAGAGCTTTCAAAATGAGTTTCGTTTCTGTATATTTGTTCGCCCGCGAGACTCCCGTTTTCAACCTTGCTCTCGTCTACTCAAAGCTGTTACGGCTTCTTTTTTCGCAGAATGCATTTATATACCGCATCATCTTATGTACTGGGAATTATGTATTATGTGTACACTCTGCCAACTGGAAAGACGCTGTTTGACATTTACAAATTATGTACAGGCTCTTAGGTCGAAGTCGTTGATTTCTTTTCTTTTTTGGAAATCCAAAACTAACAAATATGTTATCAACGACGCGGCTGTCATATATAATTCTCTGTAACTGATGGCGGTGTATGGAAGAGTTTCCAATATGAAAAAGTTGTATGAATAAATGTCCGGAAAATTGTTAATTACATTATTGGTTTAAAATTATCATCATACAAAAACTTTTACTTAAAAGTTTGCTGTATTCATGTTTGAATAATTGTTGTGTGACATTTATCCCCGGTGCTATTTCGCGCTCGCTATCTTGTCGCGAAATTTTTACTCTGTGCAAATATTTGTCGAACGTTTTATACGAAATTTCATTGAAAGATCTCTTGAATGTATTTTCACTTTTGTCTCATAGTTTCGTAATTTCGTACGACTTTTTGTGTTTCTATCGGATTTTAGCGTGCCTTTCTTAGCGGAAACACTTTCAAAGAGATGTTATCTTGCGTTGCTGCCTTTAGAAGCATAGATCCTGCTCACAAGCAACAGTCATTATCCGCACTCGAAAATGTTCTTGTTGAAAATTTTACGGCCGAAATATAATTTTGTTTCTCGGAACATAATTTATCAAACGAACAAGTTCCTATGAATTTGAATTAACGTTATCAAGATTTTGATATAAACATATCTGTTGACATTATAAATATAAAGTGAATTGCGAATACAAAAATTCAAAGGAAGAATATTCGAAATAAAAAATAACTCAATTTTGTGCGACGAGATGAATGAAAAAAAAAAAATTATAAAAAGAAGCAAGGCTCGAATTTTATTAGCGCAAAAGATCGTAATTACTTGTGCAAGTTTACGTGATTGGATGCTCGGAAACGGAGGAATGAGCGCGGTCGGAATAAAAATGTTATGGGCAAATTCTTGCTTGCGACGTCGAGATTTGTGCTAGGAAGCGCTTTTTTATTATTGACGTTATTGCGGGGGTTACTGCGCAATCGATGGTCTCAGCTCATAATCAAGACTTGTGCCCCCTTTTACGTAATTTTATTAGATCAAATCGTCCGCGATGAACGCAAATCGTCGCTTATTATGCATTCGCAACTCTTTCTCTACTACGCCGTAATTGCTAATATAAGTCGCACACCTCTGCTCAAGATAACGGCCAATGCATCTATATTAAACAGTCATTTACTTCTAACGAATCTTTATTACCACTGTTTTTCAACGCACTTTTCATCATTAAATAACTCTATTTCACTTTTTTATTTAAATATATAAAAAAATGTTCTACTCTTATTCTTTTTATTCTGCTAAGAAAAGGATATGCAAAATTTTAATCCTAGTGAGAGTAATAATTAAAATAATGTTAATGAGGACACCAAATCTTCAATAACAGATATTTTTTTCATTTCATGCTACAAGAAAATTAATTAGAAAAAGATTGTATCTAGTAATTTTAACAATACCTGCAAATAAATTGAAATCAGATAACACAAAGAGTAATGTTTAAGTTGTTGATTAAACTACTCTATTAATAATATTTTAAAATCATTACGTTTTTGAACGGTGAGTATCGATTTTTTTAGAGTTATTCTCAACGAAATAGTTCAATTTAAAGGAATTAAAAATGTTTGTAATGGTTTCAAAATAATTATATTTTATTTAAATAAAAATTTCAATTCATTTTCAGTTCAAATAAATGTTAATATTTTTTTTCAAATTTGGTATTTGTTATTTTTCTATATAAATATGTAAAAATTTTGACAAAAGGTAATGTCAAAATAAATATGGGTTTATACAACTCAACACATTTTTTTAACTTGCTATATTATTAAATATAAAAAATATCATTGTTATATTAATCAATGCACATCTGTTGATTTAACTAATTCATTTTGGTAATAACAACTGCATATGGTTCCTACTTTAACTTCATAATATTTTATTATACGCTATACAGTATAGTTAAAACAATTGCAATTTGTATTAATAAAAATTAAAACAGCTTTATTTATAATTACAACATACTTTAGTAATCACAAAAAGTAACTACGTTTTTGACGTAGTCATTCAAACCAAATATTTTTCTCAATGCAGTTTTTTTCATAAAGGCTAAACTTGCATAAATTAATTAAAGATAGAACAAAGTCCAGCAATATCATGAAAGCTCTTCAACTATCATTAACAAACAAAAAACATATTTTAGATCAGAACTTTTGGCAAGTTACTTAAAATGCACAAATTTGTTGTTCGGCCATTGAAACTCGAGCAATGAATTAGTGCATTTTTGTTATAATGACAAAAAATGAAACAAGTGTTGTTAAAATGAAAACAAAAAGGGAATATGAATAAAATTGAAGTGAGATGTAAGTGTCGCGGAACAGCAATGCGAAGAGAGCTGCAAAGAGGAAAAGAAATAAAAATACAAACAAAATGGTCGTGGATAGCGGTAATGTGGCAAAAGGTGGGTGGTACAAGTGGCGGCAAAAAGGCCAGAGTGTCGACTGTCACGGTGTCGAGTGCAGCCCGGGGTTGTTCAAAGTCGCGCTAAACAGTTCGTCTTCGTACGCAATTTTTCACCACATCGAACCCAATATTTTTCAATTTCATCGCGAGTTTCATTTTACCGTACGACAAATCATATTTCCCTCTTCGGCGTTATTGTTTTTATTGCGTTTCGTTGTTGGTTATCAAATTTGCGCATTGTTATGTTTCTACGAGCTTTTTTTTCGATGGTCTCACGCCATGACAATAGACAATTTTTGCAAACGCTAAATTGATCAAATGAAAAATATAGAATAATGATCCAAAATAACCTATTCCTATGTTGCGTGTATCATTTTTGATATACATATAAATAAGAATGAGTTACAATTATATAGAGTAAACCGAATCGATAATGAGGCAAGGTCGCTTTTTCATGAAATTTAACCTCGTCGAAAGTTGGATCAAAGTAAACTTTTCTACTTTGGAAGTCTCATTTTCGAAATTATATGAGCTCGGTGTGAAGAAAAACTTCGTACAAACAAAAATTTCTAAGCCGAGTGCCAGATTTTGCGGGGTGATTAAATACGTGAACGTTCACCTCTTGGACACAAAATTCGCATTCCAATCAAAAAGCATGCGAGGGAACAAGAAGAAAGAGAATTGTTTGAATAGAGTTCGACTGAAGCACTGGAAAGTATATTATTTTACGTTTTCAACATACTCGTAAGACCGTTTCGAACAATGAGTAAAACTTTTTGATGGATCGTTTGCAAAACTTGGCCTAGATATACATTAAAAGATATCAGTTTCCGTATTATTGATTATTAGATTGTGAAGGAACAAGAAATGATCGCATTTGATATTGATTACATGTTTGATTTTTTTAACGGAAGAAAAAGCGAATTGCTCTTTCTCTCATTTTGTACTCTGCGGGTGCAATTCTATTTAACATATTACGCAAAGTAGCAAGCGATTCCGCAACGAGGTCGCATTATCGATATCTTAGTGAATCACATTTTTCGAACCAATCGCCGATTCAAATATCTTATTCAATAGTCCAAATCAAAACGCGACGAATCTCCATTTTAGATGCAAATGCGCGCATCGTAAATTTTACGACGCGAATTGCACGTTTAAGATTTACCCGGATTGTTTATTCAACAATGCCCTTATAGATTTGAATGTCTCTGATTGCTTCTCGCATTTTTGTTTGTTTGCTGCAAGTGCATTTAGGGAAATTGTAATAGTTTCCAATATATACGATAGCCCGGAGCTTTCACGTGCGAAACATCTATAAGAAGCAACATTGTGCGAAGTTTATGAAGCATTTTAGGTATAAAATGAAGGCACTCGGTATCCGTCGAAACATAATAGGCAAGTATTACTAACCTCGGCCGGTGGTTTGCCTTCTTCGCTCACACACTCGATCACCAGCTTCCGATCCTCTGTGGTGACGAGAAAGTCGCCTTGGGTGATTTTCGGCGGCTCAGGCGCCTTCAGAACGCTCAGTCGAGCGAATCGAGAACGCAGACCAGGCTGCCCGTCGTTCGTCGGTGATGCCTGGCACTGATACAACCCGTCGTCTTCCAATTCAACTGGATATATGTGCAACGAAAAGTCACCTGCAGACACACAAATTTATTTCCTCGTTAGATTCTCCAACAAATTACCTCTTTCAGATGATTCCTCCGACAAATTTTGCTTAAATTGATCATCAATCACATGGAAAATTTATAACCAAATGAAAACATTTTAAATACATTTTTCATCATTCATTTTCCGAAAAAAAAGTTGAATAAGTTTAAAAAAAATCACGAGACAAGAGTTATTTTCAAAAGGCACTTAATTTTTATTTTTATTTTTAGAATACGACTATCGTAAGCAAGGGTAAAACTCTTAAAATTGTTCTAACCAATTTAAAATGAACATCAAAACCAAATGAAATGTGCAATGGTTGCGAATGCGTGTTCCACATGAAGCTTTATACTTTCAAATAATTTATTTATCGAGCAATATTATTTAAATCGCTAGTGCAATGCGAGCGTCCACATTTTGTGCGTTGTCAACATAATTTCACATTCTGTTCATGCACGTCATTTACATAAAGATCGCGAAGGTAAATTTTACTATTGATCTTGTTCAGTTTATTATCTAAATTACAAATTACGAGCTTTACGATGCGCACAGTTAAATTTAATGTTGCAATTAGTTGCTCGATTAACAAAATAAATTGCAGAAAAACCGCTTGATGTCTGATGGTTTTTTGATGATTTACTGCCATCAACGAAAACATTTATATCATACATTTTATGCTACTTAAAATTCAAATTTTGAATTATAATAACAATTTAATTAAAATGTGGATCAACTTTTCAATAATAAATAAAAAAACTTGACAAGTTATTTTTATCTCTTTGTAATCTTTCAGAGAAATGTACAAAAATATGGATAAGAGAAATTGGGTATTGAGAATGGAAAACACACAAAATAAATGAGTTAATAATTTTCTTTGTTAAGTCGTATAGAGATAAGCCTCAAGATGGGCCGGAGTTGACGTGAATCAGGAAGTTCGTTGATACCACTATTGATGTAAACATAGTGATCCGAAAAGAATGTCTGTATTGTTGTGTATAGAGATGCTGCTCATCGTCCAATGACAGGGAACTACATATATCCGATGAAGCGATTATCTCTAATCACACTATATACGTCAATGATATTGCGAAATGAAGCCTTAGTAAAATGTTGTATTCGATGTATTATTGATTTAAAATTCAGACGAAAATAGCGACCGTATGACTTTGACCCTTCCATATTTCATATACAAATAGAAAATTAAAAAACAAAAAACATTTGACAGGGTGAAGCGACTAATGTGAAATGATCTAGTGTTAAAGAAAGGATAAAAAAAGATACATATTTGATTATTATATTAAAAAGCAGTGATGCTGTAAACAGAGATAAATATTTGCTCTCAAAAATAATAGAACTGGTACAGATTCGAATTATTATAATACTTTGGAATAATATTGTACAAATTTATCACATCTCATTGTAAAAATTGATGTGACAGTTTTTGATATATTTGTATTTGAAAATAAAGTCTCTAAACAAATTTTACGATGTAGACATGAATTTTTATTTTTTGCCGATTTGTCAAATTTTAACAAATGAATGTTCTTAAATCTGGTGTATCGTGTTTTATTTCTGTGCAAGATTTATTTATTTTTATGCACGTGCTTGTTTTCAATACTAGAAGTAAATAAGGACCGCACTATATATAATATTTATTATATAACGTAAAAAAGTGTAGAATTAAAAGAGTTTACAAGTGTTTCGAGTGTTGTGCCTTTGTGTGCTGTATTTTCTATTAGGATAATATATATATAATGCATTTCCGAATGTTTCGAGTATATCCCACTATTACTAAGAAGTAAAAGTAGAATGCAACTCATTTAATAAGGAAATTAGGTACTTCTTTCTTTCCGTGTAATAAAAATCAAAATAAAGTCGAATCGAAATAAAGTTAACGACGACAATGAAGATGCACTTGACGTTTCGAACGACTATAGAAATCCAAAGTAACGTTGAGGATAATGTACAAGCAAATCGATTCAGAGCGAAGAAAGGTCTATATATCTTCTTTGATGTTAGTCAGATAGCAAGAAAAACGCGCAAACGATTCGTTTCCTTCTCTCGTTGTTCTGGGGCAAAAGTGTATACGAATTCATGGAGTAATTTGTGCCTGAATACAAGTATACAAGTAAACAGTCAACTGTTTGTGTATCGCGTTAGATCACGAGTACCGTAATAAACGAAAATTGCAAATACATTTTTTTTACTATTACTATATGAAACAAAATATCTGTCCAAACCAAATTTACGTACGCATTTGTATACAGCAGCAAAATTTGTATAATTACAATCGCAATTCGTAATCAGTTGGTGGCAATAGACATTGGGTACCAGTTGTTAACAGATTAATTAAAAAGTGTGATATTTGTTGAACTTTTCAGAGCTTGTCAATCACACAAGCACCATAAATAAATTAACATCAAATACATTTGATATACGCGAGTAATAATAAAATTGACACACAAACGCGAGTGGTTGTTGTCTGACGTATAAAGCGTGCAAATGATGGCGATTGCACGAATTGGTGAGATGTAAACGTTATAATGAGATATGAAATGACGTTTAATTACTATAATTTGTATGCGTGGGTCTGAGCTTGACGCAGCTTAACGTATAAACCGATTGTCTGTCGCGGGCGCTTTTATTTTGTGCATGGATGCCATGAAAACTGGCTAATGAATAAAAGGATTTCTGCCCAGAGAAATGCTCGCCGATCGTTATTTCTATTACGCAACTCCCGGTTTATTCTTATAGCGCTAAGAAAACCCACTCACATTGTACGTCCATTACGTGTTGATAAGAGCGTAAGTGATATCCGATAGCTTTAATATTAACTGTATTCTTTTCAGCAGCTTGCAAGTTTGTCAGGATACGCTCGTCAAGCTGCCGTTTTTTGTTGCCTTTTTTTCCAAGTGAAAGAAAAAAAAAGAATATTTTTTATCAAGGATTCTCAAGGGAATTCTCAAGATCGTTATTTTCTTTTTTGTTTGAAATGATCAAGCGAAAAAATTCCTTCTAAAAGAAAATAAATGATTTTAGAAAGAGAAAACAATTGAAATAAAAAAAAAACATTACAATATACGATAAAATATTTTTTCTTCTCTTTCTGAATAACAATTTTTGTGTTTTAACTTTAGAAGGACGAAAAGGATATGGTTGATTCATTTTAACCCACATATAATAAATTTATATAAAAATAAAAATGTACTGATTTAAATATTTCTAAAACTTTTCATTATTTAACATTATTTGTAAAACACTTTTAAAGATAGTTTAGTTTAAATATAATATAGTATTAGTAACATTAGTTTTCTAATTATTAGCAAACTAATTATTTTGATTGTTAGTTTGAAGATCTTAGAATTCGATGTTTTAATTCAGCGACTACAAATTAGTAAAGAAATTTATATTATAAAAATGTGGTAACACATTGTCATTAAATCAGCGTAACACGTAAATGAATCAATTTTTGGTATAAAACAACATAACATTAGTTAACATTTAATAAAGATTTTAAAAATAGTTTACCAGTCCTCGCGCTAAAACCGTTTGACGCCAAAAGGTTATAGCGTTCTGGGTAACATGTGACACTCCAAATTTTGAAGTTAAAATTGGAATTTTGTAGACAAATTTCATTTTGCATATCACTAGCCAAAACTCCGCCCGGCTTCGCCCGAGCTTTTAAGAACGGAATATCATTATTTAATGTATATTTGCAACGAAAAGATATAGTCTACGATCAATAGATGAAATGATAGTTATCGTTGAATCCAAAATTTTCAGAGAAAACATAGTTGGCCATTTTTTGATATTTCTTATATTATATATTTCAACATCAACTTTTGTGTTATTTTCTTTTAAGATTATCCTTTTTTTTAAGCGTGATGAACGAAACGTTTGCACAAACGAACGAAGAAACGTATTTTCATTTTCATATAATAGCAAGAGGATTAATAAACTATTAATTATTTACAATATTGGCATGGAAAATTTAAAAAATTTGTTGAATTAAAAATGATTAGAATACAAACTTTAACAACGTAAATGATCAAGTCTTTTCATAATGAGAATTCACAGAAAATTAATATATAATTTGTCGACGAGATATCAGGTATCAAAAGCGCGCAGCCTCAAAAAGGAGTCAGACGGAAAGAGTAGTGAAAAAAAGTTGATAAAAAAAGATGAAAAAATAATTGAATAAAAAACACAGACGATGCCCCTTTATGAAATTCCATCCGCTAAAATCATATAAATAACAGCGCGAATTGCCTTGCCATAAATATTCAACAAAAGCATCCAAACATTGTGGTCGGGTTTCGCGTATGCGAAAAATAAAGCTCCGATGAAAATCGAAAACAGCGCTCTGTATTTCTCGTTGCAAAAGTTGGTTTAATGATTAACTGACGTTTTGTATCGGCTGCTTTCGAGCGACAAAGCGTTTCTAGGATGTTGATATAACGACGAAGAGACGGATCGAATCGTATTAAATGCAAGTTGATTTTGCTTTTGGAAGCGTGGGAAAGAGGTTAAGGGTACCTCCTGTGGCAAACAAACGTTAGTACACAGAAAGAGAGACCGTCACTGCCACGAGCTCTGAAAATATTTTAAAATTCAGAAGAAAATCAATATCAAATCGCACCTTCTATTTACTTTTATGGTTTTTAAATGTTGCATCCATCGAATTGCCGTTCAACTGTCAAAAAATACCTGAAATGTTGCAATCATGAAAGCTCGAGTAAACTAAAAAGATGGTCCCCCATCCTCCCCACAACATCAAAAGTATCATTAATTTTTTAAATTAATTAAAAACATAACAAAGAAGTCGTTTTTGGAAGTTGGATTAAGTGAATGAATGCCTAGCAATAGCAGAGCAAATGTTTGTGATGTTGATTGAAGAATCGTGGAAAGTGCTTGGTATTGGAGGGACGAGCAAAACGTTTTGGTCCAGGGTTAGAAAGGTTTTGAAATACACATTTGACTGAAGCGAGTGACCAGTGACAGTCGAGCGAAAGTGGCGCCCTTCTCTTTGAAATACAGCACGTAGAAAGCAATTCGGTCTGGTCTTATTTCTATCACGAAAGTGAACTCGAATTTCAAACGAGAGTGCTCGAGTGGCAGAGCGGGTGGGGTTCTTTTCGAAGGCTTTATGTAGTGCGCGGTCTCGTGTTTCGCGGTGCAACCGCAAATGCAGTGCAGAGCACTGCGTCGAAGATAAATCCTCACAGGAACAAACTAATTCCTCGCAGGACCGCATTCGCGTCGGCTATGATTATGCTAATCAACCGCTTTTCCGAATGAATAAAATGTTTAACAGTTCTGCGCGTTACCGTTACAAACGGATAAATTGTTGCCGTGATGACTTGGCTATTGCATTTTGCATCGCAATAGCTCAGCCTTTACTGTCCGACTCATTGATCTATGCTTCCTCTATTGTGACCAATTTATCTGACTCGAATCAACGATCAAATTTTATTCATTGTCGCAAAATATCATCGTCCTATAAGTACAGACCATGGTCTGATAGTGATTGATATGCTTCTGCCTTTACTACCTACTTTCGTCTCAACCAACTGTCTTCATCAATTTCTTTTATCTATGACTCTTGTTTCCTTGTTTTGTTTTTACCAAAAAGATCATAGTTGTTTCACAATAAACTAGTAATTGAAACTTGTTCAAACTTTATCAGGTATACTTTACTCAGTTATACTGAATAATAAAAGACCTACATTAAGCATAAAATATATTCAGATGGTGCTGATGTTCTTCCGAATTTGTTTGGTATAAGATGCCTTTGCTGCAAGTATAATATCTGTTTTCATCAATTATGAAAGCAAACATTTTTTTGCTTTCAAAAAAACAACAGTGTTTTTTATTTTTAATTTTTATAAGCAAAGTCCCGAACTTCGTAGCAGATGATCGTATGCATTACCTTAATCTGCATTCAGGAAATTTGTGAGGCTGCTGAGAGCAAATAAACAGTTTATATACATGCAGTATTAACAAGAACTTTCGAAATGCATAATTTGAATTCATTGTTAAGAATCGTGACGCGAAGAAAATGCGTGTGAAATGTTACATTTTTTTTTCAAAAGAACATTACGAATTATTGTAATTTCCGTTAATTGTATGATTGTGTAAACGTTATTGTGATGACTGCATTATTTATGCAAGTATTATTAATGCGTAATAAACTGATATGAAAATTGTTCGCATGAATGTCTCTTCAATTTTATCGCTATGAACCGAGGAACTGAACATTATGCGAATACAATTTAAGGGATAATGTAGTTTTGAAGAGTCATAAATAGGGGTCATGTTACTGCTGTAATCGCGAAGTGAACCTTACATGTAGAACATGACCCACACTGAAAATTGTCTTAGAACAATAATCGCTTCGTATAGGGTATCCCGACAAGACTAATGCTATCCTCATTATGAATTATGAACAAATAACATGAATTTTGAATAAAAAATATTATTATATTACTTATAAGTAAAATATTATGTTTATTATTATTAAATAAATTTATTTGAGTAAAAAACTGTATAAAGTGTCCTGATAGTATATATTGGTATTTACAAAATAAATATAATATTATAGAGTAATTAGAACGAATTGTTACAGTAACAGTTTTTCGCAATCTGTGATTATCAATCAATGGTTGATAAAAACCTACGCCTTGTAATAAAAGCTTTGGGAATGTAACGCCGACATTCTTAGGTTAAGTGAACAATAACATTGAAAATAAATTGGACAATAAATTGAATGGACAAAATTAAAACGTCGGAAGTGATGAAATGATTCTTTCCGATAATTCTCGATAGATTTATTAAGGTATAATAACAGCAGAACAAAATTTGTTAGTTGAAGGGGACATTATTTCGTATGTGTTAGATTTTTTTTTTACATTTTATGATGGTATGGTACCAACCAAGAAAAATAATAAGTCTGCTCAGCGAAAGAATGTCAATGCCTGTTAAAATCAACTCAGACTTTCAGATCTGTTTGGCAGGAGATGAAATTTCGTCGCAAATATATACTACTAATCTTTCAAAATATTCTGGACAAATTTTATTTTATATTCATGATGCGGGAGGCTCTGAAACAATTATTTTTTAAGCGTGCCCAAGTGAAGAGAGTCGCACATGTCGCGGCTCAACTTAGACTTTCAGATTTGTTCGGCAGCAGAAAAAATGTTGTGCCAGATACTCATAAATCCTAATTCAACAAAATTTATTTGTCAGAGAAATTGTTTGATATATAATTTCTGTAAAGTAAATCCAATGATGAAAAATTGAGAGCGAAAAAAATATGTTACGATCAAATAAGATCCACTGGATTGCGTTACTTGGACATTAAATTCTGTCACACGCTAAGAAATATAAAGTTGAAAGTTTGCTGTCTGCCTAATAACGTCTCATTTTTGATCAATAACTAAACGAAGTAACGGAAATGCAATTAACTTGTCATTGGCAAGCAGTAAAATTGATTCGATTGCGCAAACTTTGGGATGCTTTCAATGTCTAATAACGCGGATGATCACATGGGGTACTCGGAGCGTGCAGCAGGGTACTTTTCGTCCCATCATGATCCATTTTCACAAATAATCTTGGGAATTTTACCTCGTCTCGCTCTCGGACTTGCACTTGTGTGCTCCAGCTCGAACTTCAGTGAAGGTAGCTCATGCGGGTACTTGAGCTTTTCCCAGAAGGATTCCCTGACGTTTCGAGTTTCCAAGGAGCGAATAGCAAAAGTTCAAGAAATTACTCAGCGGACAACAGTGTCAAACGGAACGCTACC
This sequence comes from Trissolcus brochymenae, assembly GCA_030523145.1. Lineage (NCBI taxonomy): Eukaryota > Metazoa > Arthropoda > Insecta > Hymenoptera > Scelionidae > Trissolcus > Trissolcus brochymenae. The sequence continues at coordinate 4,312 of JAQQRF010000803.1, read as the reverse complement.
TGCATCAATATTTTTATGTATATAGTGACGAGCGCTCGGGCACACACGACACATCTCGATGTCTACGTACAACGAATTCTCATTCCTCTAAGAGTTGCTCTTTTCCAGTCACAATTGTTTTATTATATTTTCTTTTACATTTCATGAAACTGTTTTGGGAATTGGACTTGAAATAAGGTCTGCTGAAGTTTTTAAATTCTTACACGAAATTAAATCAAAATTGACAGAATTTTATCATTATATAACGTTTTTTTTTAATTAGTTTCTGGAAATTCCAATTTCTGGAATATATATCATTCTTAACAAGTTTTTTTTTTATGAAATAAGCCAATTTCAAAAACGCGTAGTTTTTAGTTTCAAGAGGATTATGTACAAATACATCCATATGTCCACATCATTTTGGACATTTCAAGATTTTAGGATTAAGTGACCCTAAATTTGAATTGAAAAATGTTGCGGTCATCAGAAAACAAGTGGTGATCAAATTTGTTATTTTTTATTTTGCGTTAAAAGTAATTTTTTTGAAAAGATTTAATCGATTAAGCACCAAAAAATGTTTGGTACAATGAATCTAAAAATAGAAGGCAACAAAATTCAGTGTCGATGTATCAAATGTGAAGAATAAATAATTTGCAAAATTAAAAATAAAGCTAAATAATGAGGCTAATAAATAAAATCAAAAACCTGAAGCTTAAAAGTGAAATAATTATATCCTTTTATCTTTTCATTTTTACATTTTAGCATCTGACATACTAAATATTAATGTATATTATCAACAATTTCATTCATTATAACATAATGTTTTTCTCTATGAAATTTAATCATTTGTAACATTTTAGATATTAATTTTTTAATAATATTTTAAAAATTGATATTAAAAATGTTTTTCATTTTAAGTGAAGTTTATTTACATAGTTCTTAATCTCATTTTTTTTCATATTTTGCTCTATCTTTATTACTATATTTACCATTTTTGCCAAGAGCTATTCTGTTTTGTTTATGTATTTTCATTTTTTGTAATAATTAAATTATTTGTTTGATGTCGATTTTGTAATATTATTTAATTGAATTAATTTAAACCAATAATTCATTACCACCGTGAGAATATATAATTAATTTACATTAAATACTTGTTCATCATGTAAATAATATCAATGGATCAAGTGGCGTTTATATACTACTTTATATGGAATTAAAAATCAGTACTTGCGACATAGGTTGCTCAATTATTTGATTGCTCAAAAATGAAAACTAATGGGAATATTATTGAAACATATACTGAATAGATAAAATACAATACACCAAATTTTGATATATTTTGATATCTAGATCCGATGATTCGGTTAATACTTTAGATTAACATTTTTACGTCATAAAATTTGTCTTGAGGTCTTTTAATTCTTACATTGAAACATATTACCTTTTATTATAATTCAAAACTTAAATATTGAACATTAATTTTAACAAGTGTCGACACTTCTGAACTTCTGATTGAATAAGAAAGACAAACTAGCGAGAATATTTGAATATATTTTTTTTTTGTATAATAATATTTCCGATATTGCATTTCTTGATTTTATTTGTAAAAAAATGAAATCAATAAAATTGTAAATACGACTGTCGTATACTAACGACAGTTTCTCAGAGTTACATAGAAGGTTATGAATAATACTACCTTATCGAAGAAAATGGATTTTCAATATAAATTCGTGATCAACGAAAATCAATGTTGGAAATGATAATAATAAACGGAAATGATTGTAGCCGAGTAACGTTATAATTTTTCAGATAAAGATAATATATTTTTAGATGACAGTGAACACCTGATGGATATGCAGAAAATCTTTGATATACAAATTCTTAAGCATATCGCATCTGTAAGTTTTATAATATGTGAAAATAATAATAATTTTCTTAAAAAATTTTAATAAATCATTCCATTGTTAAAAAAAAAGTTATTTTCAGGTCAGATTCTACTGTAATTTCTTTCTCAGTCAACATTTTAGGCGCTCAAAGTTAAGAATCAGATATCCTGCTTTATATATTTTTGTGGCATTTTTAACATAATTCATTAATATAATCATTTATTGATTCTAGGCTTGCTTTACTTAAAGAAAGAGCCTAGAATTTAATTCATTTCAATAACGTTTTCCATCATGTCTTCAGTGTCGTTTCACCTAATCAGGTAATCTTTGAGTTGTAATCCAATGCGATTTTATGGTTCCGGACATAAGTTACGACTATTTTCAATTATATTTGACGACACACCTATAACGTAGTCTTATTTGTTTAGAAATAAATCATTTTCACGCGTTAACTCGATTGATTTAGTTCTTAATTAAGGCTGCGATTAAAGAATCTTTAATAAGGTCAACTTTCAAAATTCGAAATTTTGTGATTAAAATGTTGACGAAGTTCACTAATTTATCAATGAATGGAAAAAATTGGAAGAATTCTAGAAATTTACAAGAATAGCAATAAATCATCGGAACGTGATTCTCATATCTTATATGATACCGCAACGTCGTTTTTCTGCTAAATCAGAAAATTGATTGTCACAACTGTAATCAATCGTATAAACAGATAGAAATGAGGCAGTAATTTTTATTATTCTGTCGCTAAATTATGTGATGGCGAAGGCTTTTTCTGATATTTTTCAAGAAAGTAATCAAAAAATACAATTCAGTCATGAATTTGACAGGCTCACATCACATTTTACTATTCGGTTGACAAATTTTATAAAACGTGCATGCGCATGATCATGCTACGTACACTCAACTTCGCCTTTTTTGCATAATCGGAGTCGGAAATTAGGATTTTTTGCATAAACTAATGCGCAGTTTTTCAGTGCATGATTTTTTACTTTGAGCCAATTGACGTTTTTTCTATTGTCCAAAATAAAACCTAAACCTAAAACTCATCTATTGTTTAAAATAGACAAAATGAAAAATGTACAAAAATGTTTATATTTTGAGCGTAAATGATAATTTATGCCTAAAATGAAATTTACAAAGATGAATAGTAAATTTTGCGGGTTACGTAGTACGATCTCACAATTCGGTGGCAGAATAGCACAAAAAACCACTGCTTCATTTCTATGTGTACATTCATCACAACATTAGCCCACTGTTTGTTGGCTTATATATAATCTACAACAATGTAGATATTGTGACAACTGAACACGAAACAAATAAACAAACATAACAACAAGATATTTTTCACCTGTCTTTTTTTACCTGACAAATTTCAGTCACAGAAAAACGTTGGACTTGATCATCAATACTTCAATTTTAGAATTGCTCAGAATTCTCTGTAACTTTTTTTGTTTTTCATAAAATCGAACTATTGACTTTCTATACGTGTCTACTTGTCGTTTCTAAGTATACAAAAAACTCGTTTTTTCTTTTCTTTTTTACCATTATGACTTTAATATGCCGTAAAATGGTAATGCTTGAACGGAACAAATAGCGTTTTACAATGCGATTAAATTATTAACATCGAAAGTTCAGATAACTTTGTTATTTTTGAACATATCGACTTTTTGAGCTTTCTATATTTTGAATTATAATAAAACCATCAATCTTCATTTAAGATTACGGATGTGAAGTCGGTGCACACTTTGCCGGCGAAATTGTAGCAAACTTCTTTAAAAAAGCCTGAGTACCATCATTCCTTGTGCCCTCACCAAATTTTAAGCTGAAAACCTGCATTGACAACTCGTCGACTGGCTTCCAAACCAATGCAATCACGACTCATAATCATTCCCAGAAGGGAAACCTACGATGAGCATTACTAAAATTAAAAACCATGAACAATGTGACATTTATGACTTTGCTATAATAATTCATCTTTGCAGGAAGTTTACTTCAATGTATAAAAAATATACCCATTTGATGGTTCTCTATATATTTCAATTGAAAAAATTTCCTTTCCATTTTTTCATTTAGTTTGAGTTTTAATGTAGAATTTGATTTTTACTAAAAGCTTTAGATTTAATCAATATTTTTTGGTCTTCATAGTAATTTCATTTTTCACTTTACAAAAATTGAGTAGCTTTTGCAATACAATATTCTCCGTTGATGATAAAAAAATTTTAATTATGGAACAATGTGTAGTTCCATCTTTTTCCATTTTTTGTAATTTTGACTACTCCTTGATAGAAAATAAATTATCATGTAAATGTTTAAACTCTTTAGTTCTGTTTGAAATATTCGATTTGCCGATTCAAAGTAATGTCTTCGGGTTCAATATGCTTATCAAAAACGGACTTGCCGAGAATAACTGGCCCATTTTCATTAAGCAAATATAGTTT
>JAQQRF010000802.1:0-26391 GCA_030523145.1 Trissolcus brochymenae | reverse complement strand
CAAAATATTTGTAACAAATCATTCGTTATAACCATGAACGTCGAACATAATATATACCATCAATAAGTCGGTTTGCAAAAGTAATCACGGCAGTTTCGAAATCTTTTAATTTTGAAATATGCCACATAAACGACGATTCATTCTGAATTTGATATGATCTATAATGAAGTTTATAAAATACTTCAGTAAATTTCTTACACACAACATAAATTTCGTCATTTATAGACAATAAAATATGAACCAAATATAAGAACGTCTCGTTTTCTTCAAATAAAACAACAATATTGCTTTTTTGAATTCGACGATCGTTAATACAGAGCCACTTCAATGTAGGTACAGTTTGGTTAATAACCTTAGGAATTAGAGATACAAATTCAGACACGCAATCAATATTTTTTAAGTCAACAAATTTCTTTTTACTTGGTATAATTGTTTGATAATTGACACTACCGCGTCTAATGCGAGCATGCAGCATGAGTTGACATCTGAGTGCCACAGTAAAACATATATTGACACGACTTATCGCAGTATGCGCAATTCGTTTTCCATTTTCATTTTTGAATGGTGTGTAGTAAAAACTGTCGTTTTCAGTTGGAAAAAGTGCAGTTACTGCTTTCGCAAGTTCTCGAAATCTCAGTGTCTTAATTCTGTAGAAAAAAAAAAAACAATTATTAAAAATGAGAAACACGATGAAAAAAAATTATAATTGTTTTAACAAACATTTGTCGTTTTTCCTACAGGTACTTCAGACAAACATCTGTTTTTTTCGTATTCTATAATCGATCTTGTAAGTAAATTACGTTTATCTTTATCAAGATAGCCGTGAGATTCATAAAACTGCAACACTCGACGACCATTTGACGTGGTCTCTAAATATTGATTTATAATCTAAAACAAATAGTTATGAAAATAAAAAACACTATATAAATACATATAAAGTTTACTATAAGAACTTTTCTCTAGAAATCACTAACAGAGCTTAAATCTCGAAGATTTTCTTCATTGGCTGTGCTGGAAACTTCAATTCTTCTTCGTTTAGCTATAACTTCTTCAGTCAGATTTTGATTGTCCAGATCTTGTAATTCGAAATCTGGCGGGACTTCTATTACTAGCAACCCTGAGTGAAAATTCATAAACATTAATGTCAATCATTTACTAAATTTTGAAGTAAATTTAAAATGATTTAATATCGATTCAATCGATTTTGATTCGATTGAACCGATTGAATTGTTGATTGTTGTCTCCACTCAAACCCTAACACTAACTTCTCATACACTTCCCTTCTCTCCCAACTCATGCACAAAAGACTTGCAAACACATCTTTTACATATATTTTTACCAGCCTAAAATATTACCTCCTCGGCTTGATCCATGTTAGAACTTAAAATATTGCATACACTACCTACAAAAATAATATTCCCAACAATTACACATTTATTATAAAACAGTTAATTACATTACATACATCAATTCAATGCAGTCTATTTCAGAATGATTCAGAAATGCAAATGCATCATTGTTGATACAACTTTAGAGGTTAGGACTTTTTTTTTTTGCACACAAACTTTAACGTGCACAAAACACATGTCATTACAAAATGTAAATATTCATTTTTAATTATCGATATATGTTATTGTTGATGCTTTTGTAGTTGTTCCAAACAACAACTACTGTTCAGTTTTTTTTTTGGTATCGCTTAACTACACTATGCACGATATACACTTTTGCACAACTGAAAAACATAGATCAAACCACAAGTGTCCACAGTCGGCCAATCACGTTTAAGGATCATTGTTCAGTCATTTTTACTGAACTGATCCGTAAAATAGTAATGAATTATGTCTATGATATTCTCATATTGGACATAAATTATTTATAGTTTCAAATTTTATTTTATATAACATATATTTTTATGAACTGTTCAGTAATGTTTTTATGTCGTTTATCAAAATTAATTTTCTATAAATAAAAAAGTGTTACAATCATATGATTTTCCGGCCATAACTGTACTGTTCAGTAAATTGTAATGATATTTTAATAATGTTTATATCAACATTGGTCTGCGTGTACTTCACAATACTTTTGCACATGAATGATGTTTCGCAGCCCTTTTTCTAACATTTTGTTACTGAAACAACAAATGTAAAAATTTATTTCGCCCAGTTGCTTTCTAATTTTATTTTCAAATTTTGTTCTCGTCACTTTTAATATTCATTTAATCGCTGTGAAATTAGTGAGTTTATATAATGCATGCATTAGTAAGTTTGCAGAAAGAGAAAAAAAACTTTTACACACTTTGGATCTTTTTTGACGTTGAAGTTTTTAAATTTCGCGAGTACTGTCGTTGCAAATAAGCGCGTCTGTATACTTTTCGAGGTATGTCATGCATGAAAAAATTCGTCCGTTCTGTTAGAAGGGTAATAAATTTTAAAATTGATATCAGAGTCTGACAAAACTTTTGTTTTACGTTTGGAATTGTTTTGGTACTAAAAATAGTTGCCGAAAACTGACGGCAAAATGATAGCTTATTTAATTGTATATTTCATTTCAGACAGATAACAGTTTATTGATGCCATCACTGTAAAGATGATTTAACAAAACGTCCAACACAGGTCACAGGATCGTAGAGTCCGACTTGTGTAATATTTACGACAGCTTGACAAAAGTCACTTTAGTACAACTATTAGGTGAGTTTTTATGTTGCCCAGTGAATCGCGATGCGAACGCAACATTTGATCGTTATTGGCAGTTGATACCGCAAATGTTCTACACATTAATGCCGCAATGCAGCATTGATTTAATCTCTTGGAAATGTTTAGCCACACTAAAAACTGTTTGTTTATAAGAACAATCCTGTTTTCTGCATTGATTTTATATCTAAATAGTGATTACAAAATTATAACTATAACTATTATTCATTGTTTGTATTTGAAAAATGTATGTTTTATTATTTGTTTTGTGATAGTAAATTTCATTTGAATATAAATTTGCGATAATAGGAGGTCACGCGAACGTCACGATGTGCGGTTTCAAATCTGCTTCGATGAGTGATCATCAATTACGCGTCACGCACGGTACCATATCAGCGACAAATAGTGGTTTGTTATTAAAAATAAATCACTCGGATTATTATGTCCTTCGTTAATGACGACACATAAATGCTCGGTTTTGATTTTGTGTGTGTGACCGCACTCATATATGCCCAGTGTGTGTGACCGACAATGTAGCCGGATCTCTGGTCGCAAGTCGATCATTGCTCAGTCAAGTGTACATAGCAAATGTCACGGGTGACCCTTCGTCGGATTAATTCACCGGTTCTTTGGGTCGTTCTATTGATCGCAATGTTCTCGATGGCGCGCTTCCCTTGAATCAAAGTGAGTCCGCATCGTGGAAATGCGATACTCGAAGTCATTCGGAAACTCTTTTCTGGAAAAACACTTTGAGCCCGGACTGACGATGTGTTATAGAAAATTGAGTCAATCTTCCATCGTGCATGATCCGCATTCAGTTCGTGGCAATGCAAATTGTTCTGTTTTTTGTTTTTGTTTGTTTTTTCTTTTTTTTTTCGTTCAAATGAAAGAGAGTTTTTTTTTGTTCTGCAGAGTCATCTTTTCTAGACAAACAATTGTTTCAGATGACTTTAAGATTTGATGTCAAACGACGTGCTTTTTATTATCAAATGAAATGTTTTCATTTCATTTAACTTTCATTGGAAATATTTGAGTTGTGCTTTTCGAAGTTTTAACGGTGTTAACAACGCTAATAAAATGTTCAAATTTTAACAAACTTCTTGCAACGATCTAAAAGGTGTATACGATGAAGCTGGAAATCATAAATACAAGTGAACAGCGTGCTGTTCGTCTCAAAAAGTAATAAACTCTTCCATAAATCGTAAACAAATTGAATGCATCAACGATAAAGTGTTAAAACGCGGATTTGTGAATGATCCAACGTCATTTCCTGAGATTCACGCGGCGAAGTGGATTTCGGCCCGGCGTTTGCATGCAGCGATCTCTTTTACCCTAACACTTGGCTAAGAGTTCATCTGCGCGTCGTATAAACTCTTCGTGTTTATGACCTCGAAGTTTTTTGCTCGGGCGTCGTATACGAGCATCGGAGCGCGCTACCTTTTACATCGTGAATTCTCGTAAAAACTTATCCACGAAAGGATTGCTGTCAACGGAGAAAGCGAGCTCGACTTTGCTCTTTTAATATAAAATTTGCCGGGGTGTAAAACCGAACTGCGTCCGGAGGTTTTATTAGAAACAAACAAAGTCGCGTTAAATCTGCACGAGGCTGTGCCACGCAAGTTAACACACTCATTAACGCGCTTTTGTGTGCGTGGTTCCACGATCTAGATACACTGCACTAGACTTCGTACCAAACTGGCTTGCAACTGTCAACGATAAACTGTCGCGTTTTGCTGGTCCCTTTTCGACGGACTTTCGCAAAGAATCGATCCGGCCGCTCTCGCACTCACAGAAAAAAAAAAAAAAAAAAAAATACTTCCGACAACTGTAATTTATAGTCAGCGTTGGGTTCTTAATTGTAATTTTATGGCTGCTCTAACGAAATTTTATAGATAAAGAAAACGTGAAATCGGTTGTTACAACAAAAACAGCTGCCTGTGTCGTCGCTTAGAATTACGAGCTGTGCCATTTTCTCAAGTGCAATGATTTGTCGCTAAATAAACTCTGGTACAATTTAAAGGTGCACTGTAACCAATATATAAATTTGTGTCCCTTCAACAATCTGCTGCAGGAATTTTCACGTCATTTGCCCAACTTTTTAATATACGGCAATACATTTAGCATTGTCCACAAACAATACGTATCTAACTATACATGAAGATCTGAACTTCACTTATAGCGACAATAATCATCAATTTATAGTTCCCTTGACTTGTGATCCAAGCGTCCTCTTAGGGGCCTGATTAAGCTACCCAGACTCAGCATTGAGACCCAGAAACATTGTCTTTGTATGAAATGGGCGTAAACCCGATTTGGAATAGCATCGATCCAGCTGGGTTTGGCGCGACGTCTGGTGTGCTCAGCAGCGACTTTGGCATACGCGCCTAGACGCATTCCGAAGAGTATTGCTCTAATCATACCCAAGGCAAATCCTTGCGGTGGAGACGTTATACCCACTGACGTAATCGTGCGAGATCAAACAACCGCATTTCTATATGAAAATGTTCTATTCGTCTATTCTCAGGAATTGTTAGCACTTGATGAATTGTTGGAATGGACTAATTAAAAAAACAGTCTGCAAATAATTTTTATGAAAAATCTTAACAAATCAAACTCTGTCAGCGTGGACTTTTCCGAACTTTTTTGATTTTTTGAAATTTACAACTCTTTTTTTAATTATCTATCACAATCAAATAATTGACTGATTATTATTCTGCTATAATATGAGTCTGACAGCCAAGAAGTACTCGGGTTCGCAAGGCACGTATCTTGTTAATTTGCTTAGTGATGCATGCATGTATGCTTGCCGACACGTTTATTTAAAGAACGTCTTATCTGCAAAACAATAATTCATCGACGGTGACCGCGCAGATTCTTTCGATCACTAAAACGGTTTTATTTGTAATTGAACGGCTGGCTTGTCAAAAGGGAGGCGCACATCCATCAATTATCGCGGCTGCAGCGACGCATTACGTGCTGCACTGCACGGAAAACCGCACTAACGTGATTCACGCTCTCTCGAACGTACAAACGTTTGCGATATGTACTCGCGGTGAGGTGGCTTCTATTCGCTACTGCAATGCCATGAAGACAGTCAAAACTTTCGACATCGATCTCGACAAATATTATCCTCGCATGTAAAATTTTGTTTAATGTCGTTGAATCAACAAAGATATAAGGATATTAAGGATATTAATTTTTGTTTTTAAATATAGTTTTGATTGGCGATTTTTGCTACTTTTTATCATTATACTTATATGATCAGTAATTTTTTACATTTTGAGTGATTGAAATGATCTCTATAAATGATATTTTTCATGTATATTCAACGTCAATTTGAATTTCGCTGGATTTTTCGTATGAAACTATAGATCAATTTTCGATTCATGGCATAACTTGCACTGAAAGGAAATTTGTGAGGTTTGGCGAAGAAATATATACCTAAATTGAATTAACGTTTTCCATTGATTTAATTCCTGTTGCAATTCAAATAATAAGTTTTAATTATGATTCTGATGGTTATTTGCGCATCTAAATTGGTTGAAGGGTGGAATAAATTAGTAGAATTAAACGGAATATCTGTAATGGACAGGATTCTTCGTCGATTCTAAATCAATATTATCAGCAGTAACGAGAATGTATAATAATCTTCAAAACAAACACGGATTTATGTCAGAATCATTTACATTCTGCAGGGTAAAATTTTTCATTTTCTAATAGAAACCCTCAAAAGATGTCTCTATTGAAAGATTGGCTTATTCGTCAGTCAGTTTCTGAGTTTTTGAACAAGCAGTTTTTTTAATCAAATGATCTGGCACGGGCAAGCTGAATTTACAAAATTTCCTTTCCTTCAGTAACAAAAATTTTAGAAATTATTCTACAAAAATATACACTTTGCTTGTCAAAAATTTATATATTAATATAAACACAATCAGCTCGTGTACGATAATTCAGAAACAAGACATAAGATATTATCTTGAAATTTTCATGACAAACATGTCATAAAACGACCTACGATGCTAGCGATCAGTAAAATAAATATTTTATGACAGTGTTCGGTGTTTCATTACTTGAACAGAAAGCTTTAGAAAATTCTTATTTTTTATTCAACGAATTTGTAGAAAAAATGATTGTGATTATATCAATCAGACATTAAACTTTAAAATTAGATTCGTATGAAATAAAACAACCCATATGGAAATTGTAAACCGGCGCATTGGCACTTGAACACTGGCTGATGACACTCAATCATTGGTCGGTCGCCTGTACTGGGATGTAATATTGATACAATGCTGGTATATAACTTATTGACATTCGCCTAACGTTCGTGATTGATCGTCAAAAAACGAAACTGTATTACTGCTGGCAGCCAGCAATTTTAATTTTATTAAAAATTAAAATCTATTAAATCTAATAAAAAATAATAATCAGATTTATTTTGTATAATTACGTTCGGCCAACGTTGTGCCTATGAAATTCGATTGTTATTAGCCAGTATTGATGAAAACTCTCAAAATTTATCAAAAAATGGAGGCGAGCTAAATTTCCAAATGAAAAATTTTAATGTATTTTCAAAAAAATTTCATTTATCCTATGGGCTCTTTCTGCATTGAACAGTCGAATGAATAAAATATAATAAACTGAACATTTCAATTTTTCATTATCAATTACAATGTGGAATTAATAATCAGAATATTTCAGCAGGCAAGTTTTAAAAGTACGAATTTTAAAAACGCGCGATTTCATTAAATTCAGCCAAACCTAAAACAAACAACAATTAACAAGTTTTGTTTAGCGCAGTCATTTTCCGTAAAAGTTTTGACAGTGAATTTTTCGAACGGCATTTTATCTGAAATCAGAATGGATCAAAATGTCGCCTAAAATCCGGCGCCTGTTCTTGAAAAAGTTTTGCAGCATAGGATTAGAAGTTGTGAAGCCAAATGGTTGAAATCGGTCTGAACTTTCCGTGACAATCTTCTCGCGTTAAGCAGGGCTAATGTTGAACCGCAGTTTAACTCGTCGGGTAACTTTTCGCTGAAGGGTAGGGGCCGGACGATACCCGAAGTTTTGCGGAATCCGATTGGAATTCATCGGTATCTCATTTTGAGTTAATGGAATTCACGTTAATTCGGTCGTTAGTGGTGGATCGGGTGACTGTTATCGCGCATGACCTCCTCAGAAGCGTTGACACGTCGTTATCGATAAGAGGCATTAAAAAATAATCAATGTGCCCGGGAATACACGCCCGGGTGAGACTGAATGTAAGATGGATCGCCTCTCAAGCCCAAATAATCCTCGTCTGGAGGCACCTTGTTCATGTAGAATGGTATGGCACGTAGGTGCTGAGTGCAGATGCTGCAAATCACAAAGACAAAACATTTGTCGCCCAGTTAAGTTAGCAATAATGTGTGTGCAATAGTCCTTCTGCTTGCCAGACTCTAATACAGTGCTATATCTGATACCACAATACAGTGAACATTAACACCAAAATCCTCGGTGTCTGATAAATCGAAATTGAATATAAAAATATCTCATTTTTAAAATCACTAATTAAAAAGAAATTAATAAAATGCACGACTCAAATAGAAAATTGAACTAAGTAAACAAAATATGATTTTTCAAGTTTTGTGCTAAATTTTGTTGTCTGCGGTGTACCTACATTCATCGTCGCTTACTGTTTGTCTATGAATCTTATTCATATCTAAAACTTCAATTCTGATGTACCCAAGAATATTCGCAATATACTGTAATAGTCAGAGTGGTTAATTTGAAAACTACACGCTTTTGCCACGGATTTCTCATGTGACACATGATATTCAAAGCCATATTCTGAAACTCGCGTCACAAACAAAATTGTTGCCAAGAACACGAGCAAAGTGTTCGAAGAAAAACACAAAGCCCTGGAGAGAAGACGAGCTGGGGCGTTAAAATGCGGGCTTGGTACATTTTAAAAAATGCTGTCAAGAGATGAAACTCAAAGAGGCTTTTTTCTCGACATTGCGATTAGAGCGTTGCAGATCTTGTGCCTAGGAAAAGCATAGAGGCGAAAATTTTTATCTTTCCATAAACTTTTTAGACTCGTGTTTTGACAAATGAACCAGACGAAAGGAAGTCAAAATGGGAGACATGGAAGGACTACAAAATTTTTTGTCTTTGAACTGACGGCCTGTGTAATTGATGCTTTTTGCAGCCGTCTGATGGGTTTGAGTGCACCGCGGTCGGAACATTCGAGTGGCACTGAACAGGTTTCGGTTAAGTTTACACCGTTTCTGGTTAGAAACTGTCTGAACGAACCTACAAAGCCTCTGTGCTGAGTCGTAATGCTTTGACTTCGCGCAGAGCTCTGTGTTTGTGTGAGTGTGCTGAGTACTTCCTAATGTCTTCCGAAATTCGAACTTTGATCCGAATAATTATGGATGCATTCTAACTGAGAGATCAATATCGTTCAGATATTTTCACTGCACTTCGGTCCTGATAGTTATAGGTCACTCAGAAACGTCATCATGGTCATATGTAAAATTCAACCTATTTGATTTATTCGTTCATATGGACAAGGTGTAATTATTTTTGCAACTTTCACGAGTTCAGTGTAACATAAACTGAGTGAACTTAAACGGAAATCAAAATATATTTCGAACATTGTAACATTGTAGAACGTTCCAATGGAATTCTGCAATTCTTTTTATAAAATACGTTAAATCTCTGATTCTATGAGATATGTATTATCATTTTCAATATTGAATTGTGCATTTTTAAACTCAAGTGAAATTCATGCGAATTGAAAGGACCTATAGTTTCTGCATCAAATGAAACATCCAATAAATAAGAGAATTTTATTAAATCGAAACATGCAAAAACTTTAATAATCACTTTACAATATTAAAATACTCCATGACGTTTTCCTGAGTATCAAAACCTGTTATGTCGACCGAATCAAAATGTTTGATATTGGAATTTACATATTTCCAATCAATTGTATTTTACTAGTCGAACTTGATGGAATAGAAAATTTTGTTTACAATTCTAATTTTGATAATGGAAAAAAATGCTTGGTAAACGTTCAAGAATTGTGATTGTACATTTTTTTAGTGCATGAGCATCATAACAACATTCTCATCATCAAACAAATAACCTACGTTCGATGTCACCTGATTTCAGCAGAATCAAAAAAAAACTTTTACAATCAAACAGCGGACACATTTGCACGTCAGCGATTTTCCATTTTCCATAAAAATACAAAAAAAGATGAATATAAGCACAGAGAAAAAAATGAAAACGAAAAAAAAAAAAAAGAAAACGAATAAAATGTCAGTCAAAATAAATGTGCATACGCATAAATTTAAAAACATCATCGTTAAAACGCGCTGTTTTCATTCGACTGCTCCACATTTTTATCATGCACTCGAATTTTCATCTGACGGACAGTATTACAGATATAAATTCTCTTTGCAAATTCAGATTTCCTTCTTTCCTGCGTGAAATAATAAATTTGTGGGCTTGGCTGCTTGAAATAAAAAGCGTAATGTGGCGATATTTTATTGAAAAGCGCTTTCTTTTTAAATCAAAAACAGGACTGGTTGCCCGAGGTGGTGTTTTTTTAGGACCTTCGTTTACATATCAAGCAGAGCTTTCAATATTTTGCTTAGGCCTGGAGCAGGTCTACCTCTGCTTTTATCGAGGGGCAAAATTTGCAGCCGGTGCGTGTCGCTCGTTTCTGCTTATTGTCTCTTTTCGCTCCTTTTTCGCATGGGCGAAAAAAGCGTATCGAAACAAGGGTCTCAAATAAATATTTAATCGTTGGGTCGGCGGTGCCGAATTCAGAATTCCGATCACGCCGGCCACGGCAGAATCTCAAATCGATCGGTTGTATTAATAATAAAGTGGAATCGCGAGAGGAAGCGTAACTTTAAATAAATTAATGGCGCTTGCTTTCGGGAGCTCTACCTGCCATAACAGCGCACATTTCTGCGCGCCACTTTGCATATCGTCGTGTCTTCTATACCTAGTGCATGACAGAGAAAAGCACATCGCGTTATTCACGCGGTCTAGATTTTGCACGATGAATTGTCGAGGATTTTCAACCCATCGTCAGGTTCCCACACACCCTTGCCATCAGATTGCTGCGAAACCCATATAGTTGCCAATTATCTATACCGTGTCTTACGCATTAGATTCACTCTAAATGCAACAATAACTTTCGATAACCTGAATCCAAAATTATAATAACATAACAAGTTTCACAATTTCCATGAACTGATTTCAAAATCTGAAACAATATATATTAATTAAATCACATTTTCATGAAAAAAGTAGAAATAAATTTTATAACACTGATATAATTTCTTAGTATATATGTTGTTATTACGTTATAAAAATATTCGATAAGAAGTGACAAATGATGATGTTAAATAAAAATCACTTAAGTGTTGCTTAAAGTGAAAGTTTTATCGAAGAACGGTTGCTTAAAATTGTTATATTTCACATCTATTGCTATAACAGACATCGTAGCAGGTCAGAGAAAAATCTCATAATCCCTTGAATGGACGCATACAAGGGTGCTGAAAACCTGTTAACAAAAATATTCAGATTGTGAACACGCTATAAGAAAGACAATGACATCAAAAATAGAACGATCAATTGAAAACTTTATTATTTTTCTATGAAACAAGCTTATGGGAAATACAAAACAAAGTAAGTAAATGTAATCTTTTTAGTGTATTACGCACGAGATGATGCACAAAATAGGTGATTGCAGTAATCTCTGAGCTAAATAGATTCGGCGAAGAGATTGGTTAAAGTTTTCGAACACAGCCTCGAATGTGTAATAGCGAGTGGTTTGAATATGTTTTAGAATGGTACTATACACCGAACAAAATTGTAGAAAACATTTTATGTACCTATATGTTTTATTATTTAAATTTCTTTCATTCTATTGAAATTAGAAATCATAAATCAAGAAAAATTTACTTTTATAACTTTGTTTCTAATGCTTAAAATCATGTAATTACGATAACACATCAATGTAAGGGATAGAGCAGATTTATTTATACAGAAATTATTATAATCCTTGGACATGAAATGACATTCAGAAAACAAAAAAGTGTAATTTTATATAAATTTTTCCGGTTTTTGTAGTATTTGACAAGTGGTCGTAAGAAAAATAATAAAGTCGAATATATATTTTTCTGAGGTCGTTCACAGTGATGTCTACGTTTCCTGAAATATACCTTTTGTAACAATGTGTGCAATCCGCGGAATATCAAAAGCGACGTAATTGGAAGCGCAAACAGAAAAATGTGCGATCTTCGATAAGAATGTTTACAAAGTGAGCGGCAAAAGAAAGCTGAGAGAGGGTATGACTTTGGCAAAGGCGTTTTCTTTAGGTTCGATAAAATCAACCGTTCGCAAGAAAATGGAAAAAGTTCCTAACTTGTCGCGCAATTGTCGCGTTTTCGAAAGTTCTTTAATTTTCACGAAAACGCTGGGTTTTATTGAGAACTCGTATGTAGTGTAAAAAATATGTCCTCTAAGACTGACTCAATTCGCTTGAAGCGGGGTCATAAAAACCCCTGTCTCTCTATTTTTATTGCTATTAAAAAAATGAACTATCTATTATGGCGTACGATAATTGAGTTGAACAACATCACTCGTTTACCGTTGATAAACAAGTAAAACCGTATTTATGTTTGAATAAAATAAATAATCAATCTAAATTTGTAACGCAATTACGTTCGTTGGCATTTTTGGATGCAGACCTTTTTTCTGCGTTTAAAAATCGTGCCGAGCCACAAGGCCAAATGAAATTTGTACGTTAATATTTTCTTATTAGTAGCAGATTGTCAATGATGACTTTATTACCTTTGGAATGAAAGCGTGTGATTCTATTGACGGAAGTTACAAAGTGGCAGAGCAATTTCGTTGAACGAGATTTAAAGTAGAAAATAAATTTATAACGTACTAAATGATTAATTCGAAGTGGTATGTGTTTCTGGAATGGCAAGAGCTAATTAATTCAACAGATTCAACGTGTCACGCATAACCAGAATTCGTAGGTGCTGGTATTGATTGTATATATTTCGCGAAATAGAGCCGACGAAGGTACTCTAATGAGGGAGTCAACGTAGTAAATGCCGACCCAATTACGCAAATACGTGAGGAGTCGGAGAGCGCCATGATGCATTGCATGTAATAGTACTCATTTCCAACCCAAAACACGCAGGCGAAAAATTATGTTGAAATTATAACAATCTTTCAGCAGTGTATTCTAGTTGAACCGACCATTCATCTGCGATATAACAAAAAGTAACGAACGGGAAATAACAAAATATTCTTATTTGTTCTTACAAAATTTCTTTTGTTAGTAGCTTTTCTGTACATTTATCTCAACACTATTTGCTTTGAAGTTATCTTTCAACTTAAAATTGTCTGTATGAATATTAATTTAATCGTCATCCTGAGTATCTTACTCGAATTCAATATTACAAAGTAAAGGAAACTGTAAGTTTTATTTTCAGGCTTAGTGTTTATCCCGAGGGTGCCGTATGGTTAGTGATATTTCGTCTTTTCTTATCTGAGTCGACGAACAGCGCCCTTACTTCGAAGCGCCAAAGGGCAGCTCTCGGAACACTAAAGACGCAACTGATGTATTATTGGATCATTGGATTCTGTTTCATCTTACTAACTCAAAGTCAAACTTTTTACGCTCTCACGTTAATTCTACCGGATCTCTAGATGGTCAAAATATATAATCAAAACATTCATTGTTTTCTACTAAAAGAAAACTTTCAGAAAAAAAAAGAATTTTTAATACTCATACTATTTTGTTCATTTTTAAGTTTACATTAACATTTTAAATTTTATTTTTATTTTTATAACTTTACTATCTATTAGGAGGTATTTCACGAAAGAGAAATACGTTATAAGAAAAATAGTCTTGAACCATTCCCATATACATTTTGTATACAAAAAAATCTAGCACATTTACCATTCTGTGTTTCAGTGTATGAAAAAGGTCATTTTTCACGCCATGCCGAGAAAATAATTTTTCTAGTTTTCTAGAGCTATAAGAATTTGAAAGATTTCAACGTGAATAAATTCGATTGGCTCGAGTGTAATACAGAATTTTGCATGAAAAATGACTATAACAAACTGAATGTGTGACATACAAGCGGTACATATTCTTTTTAACCGCTCGACAAAGATTAATCATTTTCATTCAAAATTCGATCGAGAAATCGAAAACAAAGTTAATTGACTCTCAATGCCACGACAATTAAGTTTATTTAAAAACAAATTCAAAGTTTTACGATTGTATAGTGGCATTTCAGTTGTATTAATTTTGACTATTGTGTAGCTGTAAAAATAGCACACAAATAAGTGTAGACACATCTTACAATGTTCGTTTCGTTTTTTTGTTACAGGTGAGTTCACATTACTTGAGAACAGTAGCTAACCGTACGTAAGTTTAATCCTCATTAAATACGGTCTTGTTAAACTTAGGGATTCGGAAAAGCGAATTGCACTTGCAACAAGAAAGTTTGTATATCATAAGCTAAGTAAAGCTCGGGCATTTTGTGATTTTCATTAACATCCAGCGAGACGTAATGCTGATCGTGAGAACATTACTTTTCTTCTAACTCTGTCGCGCGTATCTTCAAGCAACGAGTAACTTTTGCCATCAATATTAAACGAGCAATTGATAATTCATTGTTGTGATAAATGCAATTACGAAATTGCTTAACTTAATTCATTAACAAATCTTAACAAGCTTTAATCACAAAAAATGCACAAACTTTGTTGTATCTCGTTGCAAAATTTCAAATCGATGCAACTTTGGCATTTAAACATTTACACAGAGATGAAAAAGTTCTAAATTTAATTCGCTTATCACAATAATATCACGAAAATATTTTACTAAACTTTGATGGTCTATAACAACAGCTTTCGGAAACTTTGCCCTCAACAGAAATTGTGTGTTACATTTACGATCACCCATCATTTGTTTTAAGGACCTTCGTTCAGGTATGCGAGCATTTGGTAGATCAGTCCACTAATCATCTAGAAGTTAACAAGCTCGACCATAATAAACCGATGACACGACTACGATTATCAACGATTTATTAAGTTCGATTAAGATTTCGACATATCGACTGCGAGCAAGTGAAATTGAACCCTGAAGATAGCGTCTTTCTTCTTCTTTTTTTTTATTCTGAGGCTTACACTAGGATGAACCGACAAACTTCGAACCAACGTAATCCGAATTATGGTTTCCTCATCGCTTCTCTAGGTCCATCGCTGTGTGTACTCCAAGTTTGGCGGAGTCCGATTATCTTAGGCGAAAAAGTTTCGCCGCTTTTGCCGTGGATAGGAAGTAAATAAGATTTTAATGCAAGAGCGTCTTTTCAAAGTCATTTACCTGATTGCTGTTCTTACAAGAGCACCGTCGTCGTCGGCAAACACTTTGTCTTCATTTGTTTCCATGACTCGGTCTCATTTGACCCCCCCCCCCCCCTTTATTTCCTCCAGTCGTCTCTACTCGAATGAAATCGATGACAAAACAAAATAGTTACTTTGAGTGAGAACGAAAGTTTTGCAACTTTTTCCCACTCTCCATCGGCGTTTAATGAAAACATCGCTATAATCATAACAATCGAGGCAGAGTTTTGTTTATTATTCTACGTCAATGGACACATTGTTTCCCTTTTAGATCAATAATGATTAATCTGATACATCCATTATAATGATGTCAAAGATAAATATAACGATGTGAACCTTCTTCGACGCTCCAGTTAATATGTATACAATTTTTTGCATAAACAAGCGGACGTTGTATAAAACTTTAATGCAATGTCGAAGGCATTGCGTGACGAATTCGAGTTGACGTTTGCAGAAATTACATTTTTGACGTTAAACATTTCATTAAAAAAACTCATTTGTGAGTTTACTTCTTAACTCTAACTTTCACAAACGCTCAGAATGTAAAGTTGCGAAAGTCAATAATAAAAAAACAACAAAAATGCCAAAACGAACCTCGTAACTGATACTTCAAAATTCACCGAAAATATTACAGTATGAATCATGAAATAAGCGATGTATTTGAATGGTTTCAATAATTTCAAATTGAGTTTTCAGTCTTATTTTCATCGGGAAATTCATTCAACACGTTTTAATTTCGTTAATAATTTTTTTTTTTCAATCGAGGTTTTCGTAACACCATAAATAAAATTGGCGATTGGCAATTTTGAATGCAAAACAAAAGCGAACCGGCCTTGTTATATTAACCTATTTCGCGTGGCGTTCTTCAATTATGGCCAACCGCCTTCACGTTACTGTTGGTTTTGCTGCTGCTGGCTGCTGGCGCTGCGTTATTTATGAAGCCTCGCAGCCCAGGGGTTCTAATCTCCCACAGTGTTTAGTCACGGCTGCATGATGTACAATCTTCGCAATCCGAGTATAATATACAATACCCGGAAGGTACAATAAAAGCTGAAACACCATCGACGTTGTCCTGTCTGCCGTCGAACAAATTAATCATTGAAATCTGATTTGCGAAATTTGGCTTCGTATATCGTCCGGGTCGGCACGGAACAATTTGCCTTGCACTCGTTTTGCCTTTTATGATACTGGCGTGTGCGAGTAGGTACGTGAATATTGCAACAGAGTAATATCTGCACTACCTGTTGTGAATGGAAATTCAAGTGCACGTTCCAGGTCAAAGGATTGTAACTCAAGGGACACATAGGTCAAATTTTTGCGCACTCAACAGTGAATTCCGTTCATTTTTAGTGGTCTCAAAATTTTAAGGTAGTCAAAAAGCAAAATACTTACATATAAATATTTATAATATGACTTTGGGAAAAAATGGAAGAAAATGTCTCAAACATTCTAAGGATCATGCAAACATTTTATACTTGTTGAAAAACCAAACATGAAAATGTTAATTCAGCGAAACAGCATATTGGTATATAATTTTTAAATTCATCTATAAATCAAAACCATAGTATTCTGAATTTCGATTTCCTGCTTCAAAAGTAAGGTTTTTTTAGAGTGCATTGTACTAGAGAGAAATTATAAATCCCACAGAGAAATGTGCATGAAAATTTGTTCGCACATCGGCACATCTGTCACCAATTTACAGACACGAATTGTACGATAAATAAAGCTCGCGATGTCTCTCGCATTGTCCTTTAAATATTATTCTGCATCGCGTAATTTAACGCGCGTACCTTAGAACAAGCTGGAATTGTTGCGGGAAGTGTTAGATTCTTGTAAAAATTGCTAATGAAACAGTCGTAGTCTTTGTTCCTAAATCTGCGTTGTTCGGATCAGGCCGTTTAAAAAAAGAAAGAAAAGGCAAACTTTTTATTCGAATAATTGCACGTCAGTCATTCCGAAGGAACATTTGATCAACAAAACTTTAGAACTCTAATTTGAAAAGTTTTCAAGTTAAATATATATACAAATGCATCCTTTAGCAATAAGACAACGAAGAATATTTTGGAATGAAATCTTTGTTAGACTCTGTGAATTTAATTATCAAATGAACCTTTTTTGCTTGAATTTCAATTTGCATTTGTCGAACCATTCTCAATTGCAATGCTACGTTTTATGATTTCATTTGCGCGAACTTACGCCCAACTAGAATTCATTTCATACGAAGATCACGTCAGGAATTATGCAAATTTCAGCCAAGAGAAATGTTCCTTAGTTATTGATTAGCTACAGGTATTATCTCATACAATTTTACTGAGATAAGGAATCCGCGAATTTATATCCGGTAGTATAGAGTTTGTTCTTTTATCCATATTATTCAAAAATAGAGATTTTATGTTAGAATTTCGTTTTGTATTCAGATGTCTTGACTATATGACAGCATGAAACTCAGTTTGTTTATCCAATAAATCTGTATTGTTAAAATAGGTTTGAATCATACGAAGTATTGATGAAAATTAATTTTAGGATAAAATGATAATAATTCATATCTAAAGATGTTATTTTTTTCTTTACTCATAAACGACCGTATTTAGCCAAGCAGACTTTTTAGATGATTTAAAACAAAACAAACTTCGAGCTTGCAAATGAATTATTCATAGACATAACTATAAATTTTAAAATCAAATTCATCTTAAATAATCATTTCGCAATGGTTTCATTTATAAAATATGGTCACTATCTTAACTGAATGTATCGCCGCGGATAGATCATCAACTCACAATAAGTTACTCATGAATAGAGCATGAATAAGTAACATGAATCTATGAATAAGTTAAATTGAATGCCATAATGTTACTTATATCCAGCTCGATAGAGGTTAAGGTATATGACAAAAATAAAATGTTGTGTTTATAGTTAAACATTTATAAAAATTGCTCTGTTCAGTCCAAATGGGACAAAAACTTAACAATGTGAAATTACCTCTTTCAATTACAACTTAACACCAAAGTGTTTCTTCAGAACAAAAACTGCAACACCGTTTTGTCACAACAAGTAAATCTTTCTTCTGAGTGAAAACTAAGTTTTTCATGAAACCGGTTGTTCCCGTTGATGATATTTAAATTACTTCGACAAAACAATATGATTCGCGAATCGAATTGTAAGTCTTTACAAAACGATTAAATTTAATTAGAACGCGTTACCATCCAGGAAACTTGAATTGACCGGATTGAATTAAATCGCATTGAATCAGAACACTTTTCACCCCCGTGTTTACAAAGGAATACAACTCATTTTACATAATTTGTTACTCAACAGTGATACACAATTTGAATTGTTCTATTACGGTTGCAATTGGACAATTGGTCATTCAAATTTAATTTTATTATTAACGATTAGCAACGTTTTTAAAATTCTGAAAGAAATTAACTGGTGATAGAGAATTCTGTTTTGTTAAAGAAATTGTATTTATAAAAGAATCTGGACTAAAAGATATATCTACAGTCCAGTTCATTCGATTTGTCAAACTCTAAACTTGCACAAACAAATTTGAAAGAGAATTGAAAATGAGAGAAAAGAAATTTGTCATTCCGCGGTATCTTTGTTTCATGCAGAGGACAATTTTATTGCACCCTCATTCATTAATTATCCCGCTGCACTCGGGCTAGGACCATATTCATCCTATCAAGATTACCTCGAGCTGACCCGCAAGGTTGAAAACAAATGCCATCTTGCGTGAATAATGCAAATCCAGAAAGGCGATGCACATGATCGCACAGCCAAAGGTATACCGAAGTAGCCGAAACAAGTGACGGATGTGCATATCTGTTGGCGAGTTGACGGAGGTTGGTCTCGCAACGACGTTTTGCCCAAGCGTTTTCACCGCCGATCAATACGCTTTCTCCACTGCTACCAACGCCAGCGAGAGGAGGAAAGAGCTAGAGCGCCATTGCCGATATGGAGCCATCTAGAACCACCCTCATTTGCACGCTGTATCTTAGTGTTCCTCTCTGTTGATGTCATTGCGTTGCACTTAGAGCATGCTCTTTTGACTCACTTTGATAAAATGACCTTCGTTATATAAACATTAAAGCATAACAATTAAAAGATGTTTGCAAAAATTGTAAAAGAATTCCCTGCATCACCCATGCACTATGGCTGTTGTGTGTAACAGCAGCCGTATTTCTATAGAATCAAAATAATGTAATGACTGTATTGAACATATTTTGTTGTGTCGTTAATTAATTTTCATTCATGTTTACTTGTTTGTGCAAACATTCGATTATATTAAGCATGTCCACATTTTTACACTTCAAAATACTTAATATAAACATTTAAAAATGTTCGTTAGTTATTAACAGCAATGATCTAAAACAAAATAATTTCGAAGAATTCGAAGAATCTGCAAATACAAACAACCGTGAAATCAGATTATTTTCTGAAGAATACACATTTTTTTGATTGTTTGCAGTGGCTCTGATATTCCTGCTTAAATACCATCATGCATAAGTGAATGTTTTATGATTAAATTTTGTTATCAAAGTTATGCAACTGCATTTGTTTAATTAAAATGTGTACCTTTAGTTAGGTAATTTATAGACAAATAAATCAACGATTACGATGACAATTGCTTCCTCAGCAAATACCATCCCTTTTATAAATATGCACCCCTCTGAGCTGTGTAACCCCCAACATTCTAGCCATTCATCCCCTTTTTTTTCTAACGGGCTATCAATTTTCACTCGACCAGCAAAAGTTCCGTCGCCGGCTCGACGACGCGTTTGTCCAGTCTTTCCCTGTTCTTATGAGTGTGTTTTATTCTTGGGAAACGTTTGCGCTCCATCTTAAACGATGTGTGTTCATTAATTCAAAAGAATATCACGTGTGCATGGCAAAAATAGAATCGAGAATTGACGGTTTACCGGAAATGGAGCAGCAAAACATATTCTGAAACAAAAAGTATTTTGTTTTCATTGACAAGAGAAATTTGATCATTATTTTATGATTTTGTTGATACCAAAGAGATTATTTATTTTTTTATAACTTAATTAAGAGAAGAATATTACACTTTTGCTTTTAGAAATTTTGCTACAAAATATTCCACAAACTTAAAAGTTTCTTTAAGCTATATGTTGGTAAAAATCATTCGATTCGAGTATCAAATTCGATTCGAGTATCAAATCGAATGATTTTTTATTCAAATCGTACGATTCGATAATGACCCTTTGGTATCAAATCAATATTCTCTAGAGAATTTCGAGCAATTCGACGACGAGTATTTACAACTCGATATCCAGGGATCAATTTGAAGGCAACTGAAAATAATGATGACTATTAACGATCAAAATATTTTCAAGGCTTCTATAAATAATTATGAATGCAGTTAATTTGCGAAATTTACGTGTATCTTTAGCGTTCATTCACTTGTTGTATCGGAAATTCATTAACCTTCACGAGGCTATTCGCCAACAATCAATGAGCTCGTTTTATTTTCACAGATAGAAAAGCAACATCAAATTTTACTGTTATTCCAAAAAAATGCTAAGATGGTAAAAATTAATACTCTAACGTTTTCTTTTTAAATTAAAAATAAAAATGGTCTACAAAATAGTATTAGTAGCTAGATTCAAACTCGATACCTTCGGTAATGATGATCTACATTATTTCTTGTGAAAAAGAGGTTTTAGTTTCGTACAAATAACAATCTTTGTGGACATGATCCGTCAAACAGAATTCATCAGTAATCAACAAAGAACAACAGAGATTCTGTGTAAATGTCAGGTTAATTGTGGACCAAACTCGTTAAAGCGAATGGAAAACCTTTGCGTAAACAGTTAGCACAAAAATCACTTGTGCAAAATAAGAGTCCATATTAGAACACGCAAAGTACACCAACAAAAACAGCGTGGATCACTCTGGCGCAAATGACTCTACTTGACTCTATAATACATCAAAGAGACCTCCCTATCATTGGAAAATCAGTTCACACCACGCCAACACCTCTACTATTCGACACACTGCTTTGTGCAACGCTCAGGACTTTCCAATTACCGATTTAACCCAATGGTAGAATAGTAGTGTCTTTGGGTACATTCGTTGACAGTAACAAACAATGCATCCCACTCAAACTGTTTGCTTCTATTTTAGCTGGTGTTCTCTATTCTCCTGTAACGGAATGAATCTTCTACGCACGATACTGACTACCCTGATGTGTTGATTCCTCTCGAAAAGCATGTTTTCTTATTATATATTCGATGGAAGCCAGTTTGCAAGAAATATATATTACACTACTTTCTTGACTCAACGTTCGGATTTGGATGCCATACTTGAAGTCAAAAAAATCCAAGACTAATTTTTCTGCTAATTTTGATTTTCATTATCGATGCCAAGTTCTTTTCTTGAAAGAAATTCTAATTTTTTTTGCTAGTTACAAGTACATGAAAATCATTCTCACTTATCGAAGAAAAAGTTTAAGGATAATCGCATAACACGTTTTTTTAACATTTTTTATCTGTTATTTAATTTACAGCCAATTCTTATCATAAAATACTTACTTCAAAATAACATCAAAATTGAATTTTATGAAACCTGTAGTAGTCAAGATCAACGTAACCAGATATTCAGTAGTATAAACATATATTTCATCGTACAAATGAACTGTGAACATTTTCTATTACTTATTTATGCATTTGAAAATTTTCTTTTTTATTTTCTTCATTTCCAAATTTTTGTATGCCTCAAATTCGATGTTCCCGCTGCATTTATCCTTAAAGTTTTTTCTTCCAAAACATGAAATGAAGTTACCTCTCTTTTCTTCACGCTGACATTGCGAAAAAGCGAGCGGATAAGATCAGATTCTGTTGACGCGGTTTGAATTTTAAAGAAAAACCTCTGCAAACTTCGATAGGTCTGTAGGTCAAGATAAATTCAGAACTTTTTATCTGAACGTTTTTAAAAGCCTGTAATTATACATTTCTACACATCATTCACAAATGTTGTCTATTTATTTAATTAATTAATTTAATTTTGTTTTGCGTTTGAATCTTAGCATATAAACTCTCAATCATAGATTCAAGTTTTTCAATATAAAAAAATTGAGGATATGAATAGTCGAATCAGAAAATTGATCTGCTGAGGTGCCACTAAATTTTCATTATCTTGCAATTTCAACCGTACTTCAATCTACAGACTCAAACGGACTACTGAGGATGAAACAGAATAAAGAAAATATTTGTTGTCTTCAGTTGTAGCTTACTGTTTGAACTGAACAATTTTGTCGCTTTTTACGTGATCTAATAATCTTTCAATTGCTTTTTCTAAAGTGACCTCCCTTGAAAAAACTTGATAGCCACTTATTGATATTTTAAATCCATAAGAATTATAATTTTCATTCTGATACTTATTCCACAAAGTAAACAAGAATAAAATAACATTTTATGACATCAGATTGGCAATTATATCTATTCATCTTGTACTTTTAGCAAGAAAAAAAATATAGTTCGAAAACTTTTGCTTTACACTTTACAATTTTTTTTCTCTTTATATATATACTGTATTTTATAAAATGTTACATTTTCGTAAAATAACTAAAAGCATCGAGATAAAGTTGTCTTTGATGTATCTAATTGTTGTAACACGTTGTTTTCTACTTTTTGAAAAGTACATACTTAAACAAATATCAAAAGCCGTACATTTGAAGAACATAACTAACCGCTTATACAATTTATTTCTTAAATTCTTCGTGACATTATGTGCACTATGTTAACCCGTTGTGATATAATTCATAAAAGTTTCGGTGTGCATTTCCGAGCTGAATAATGTTGGATTAAAAGTGCGCCGTGTGAAATGTAAATTATGTTTCGCAACATTTTTATGTATCTTTTCTTTGATCTTAATTGAAGTTACGTGACTTTGACTTTCCGCAGTCATTAATACGCGCAGTCGCAAATTTTAAAAGCAGTCAATGAAAGCCTTGCTTTTATAAATTACGTTACCAATTCATTGTTGTTCAATTCACTCTGTTATCTGTAGAATTATTAATTACCGCGATAATTATTAATCAATCGATTTTATGAATAACTGTTACAAGAACCTCTGACGTTGCATTTGTATTTAAAAAGATATTATTTTTCGTTAGAATTAAAAATAAATATATATTGGTTATTCATGCATGAGGCCTCTTGCGAGTTGTTACGTAGCAAAACAGTAAAAAAAAATTAAGGAATGGTTTCATCACATTCAGTATAATTTCACCGCAAGTGACTGAGCTTGAGAAACAGGCTAGATTTTTCATGTAGTAAGCTCCTTGTGCTGAAATGTTGCGAGCAAAAGCGTCGACTCATTGAATGCAACCAAGACTTAAAATCATTTTAAACTCACTCCGCCAGTATTGTTTCCGAGGACAAGCAACCTCCCTCCACTTAGTCTGGGAAGTTGCAGAAAAGTGACCTGCTGCAGCGTGGTATTGGATCGAGCCAACCCGTTTTTTTTTCTGTCGCCTCTTGTCTCGACCCGATGATTCCATTTCTTTTATCTATTTTTCAGCTTCGACTGTAAGCCAACAAACATCGAATTCCTTCTGTGAAACTTCACGTTGCGCAAACTCGATCGTTTATTGCAGCTTCTTAGCTGTGTGTCTTTAGTGTGACGTGCGGTGCATGATACCGCAAGCATGCACATGGGATGAACTTAAACAGAAACTCAACTTTTATAGACACCGAGTGTTTGTCTATACATTCTCGAAGCGTGACGCCCGATGTACATTTTGCGCCAACTGGCTGAGCCGTTCATTTCTCTTCTGTTTCTGCTTTCAAGGATGACTGCATACATCCGGTTTTTATTATTATTATTATTATTATTATTATGTAAAAGGTCACTTCTAAAAGATCAAAGTTAGCAGCTTTTTGATCAACTTTGCCATACAAATTAAAAGCCGAAAACTGCGGAGATGAATTTTGGCTTGGCGATGAAGCTTTTATTTACCACGAGTGTATAGTACGTAAATAGGAGATGCAAGACTGTATATTTTTATGTGCTGTGAAATTGAATGAGAAAATCTAACAATGCCATTTTTGAAACTCTGCTTTCAATTTGTTATAATAAAATTTAGCTTAGTTGAATTCGATCGAATTTCACGACATGGGTCCAGATTTTCTTTGAAAGATTTAAAAACATTATTAAAGATTGCGGTCTTTCGTACGTCAATATTTATTTCTTAGCACGAAGATAGCTGTGAGGCGTTGTTAGCGTGACCCAACTATATGTCAATATTCTCATTATAAGAGGATCGTGAATTGAAACATATATAAATCCAACTTGAGCAAACGCAACTGAGAAATCATAAATTTAACGCTCTCGTTCGAAGATATTTCCTTTATCTATTTACCTATTTTCGTTATCCGACATTGCACGTACAGAACACACAATGTTGCTTCGGCTCGTGGGGATACGATTACCGTGCGAATCCGTATTTAATTTGTTCTATTTACACGTATCTTCAACATAAATTACTCCAGTCGTAATCTCATATAAGAGCTGGGCCTAAGTGAAATTCATATACTTGCGACAGATACCTTCGTTAAAAAAAAAAAAAACAAAATCATTCTTTCTAATTTATTTGCATCGACCAGCGAGATCTCGTGTTCTTTCAATATTGACTTGTTTTAATTGAAATGATAAAAATTCTTGTAGATTTTATTAAGATAAATCTACTTTTGCTCTTAGCGGGTTAAAATATTACTTTTTATAATATTCGAGATCGAAAAGAGAAAAAAATTTTTTATCAAATGATTATATCGGAATTTTATGATATTAGTGTTTGTTTACATTTCTTCGTTCAGTGAATTTTTATGCTTCGAGGTTGAAGATTCTAATAATTACTTTTTTTCATACAACTTTGGAAATTGAATTTTTTTATGTAATTTAATTTTATAGCATGATTGTTTGCTCATTCCTTGTTTCCTTACTCTAAGTATCTAGTTGACACAACAAACACTTATACTTAAAGCTCTTTATTCGGCTTGATGTTGGAAATATAGAAGAGCATTTTGTTGCAGAACTTTCTATCCGACCTGTGTATGTTTAACACTTTGAGGAAAAATACAAGTTTAAAATGCAAGCATAAATATAATTTGAATGAAATTTCTTGTTGGATCCAGTGACGCTGGTCAACTTTTTTTAAAAATGAATAACTCTATTACCTAGAATCAGTTTAAACAATATAAAATATTTTATATTGTTTAAATTGACATGTGACATATATTGTCATCTGACAAGAAAATCAGCTTTGCTGAAATGTTTTCTTATGTAACACCGATTATGGCAATTTTAACTGTTTGCATTCTGCTTTTTCAACGGCGCTAAACTTCGATCAGTTCTTTAAGAAGCTTACCATCAAAAAGTTATTTCTTGGCGTTAATCAAAGCGTCAAGCGGTAGCGAAACGCTATAAAATAAATCGCGTCAACAACGACGACAAAATAACTGTCAGTTGCAAGTAAACTGTGTTCTAGACCCGATGGCAATGAACATTTGCCACTTGATGAAGATATGACGCTTTCAGACGATTTCACATTCTGGTCGCAAAACGCTCTTAAAAGTGTGAAAATACGCTCAAGTTACTGTTTATTCTTAGCTTTAAAAACAGTCGATCAGATCGACTGTTTTCATTTGCTCCTGTCTTATTTCGCTCTTTATTTTCTCGTCACCGTTATTCGTTTCCTTCAGTTTCATAAATGGTTGTTATTTCGGCGGAATTTCCCTTTAACGCATACGCTTCAAGCCAATTTCTTTCTCTCATTAATTTTCCTTTTATATGAACTCATTTTATCCTTTGACTTTTTTGTTGCATTTTTACGTCTTCAAGGTCCTTGAGGTATACGACTGAACTGTAAGTTGTCTGCAAGTAACCGGTGTTAGACAAAACTTTGTAAAAGTTTGCAAAATTTAATTGAACAGTTATTTATCAATTTTGGCATGTTTCAGTATTAAGTGAAAGATTAAATAACCGTAGAATAGTTTGCTATGTTGGTTCGAAATTACGAAAATTTCTTCATTGCAATCCTTCCCACAGCAACTTACTTTACAATAATCTCGATTTTTTATGAATTCTGAATTTGAAACACAATGAAAAAATTTAATTTAAGTTAACTGTATTAATTGATTAATAAATGTTATAATATACAGGGTGGTCGTTTTAAGTTGAGACAAGTGAATATCTCGCGAAATTTTCATCGGATCGAAAAACTGGAAAACACGTGTTCAATATTTCT
>JAQQRF010000801.1:0-26394 GCA_030523145.1 Trissolcus brochymenae | reverse complement strand
CGCATCATTTACGTGTGTGTCATTTATACTGTGTCTATTTTAAATTCATCTCATTCTTATTGTATCTCAATTAATCATGGGAAATCAGACCTCTGCCAAATGAAGTCTCGTTTGGGACTCTGTCATTGTCATCTATCATTGAGTGTTTTTTTAGCCCAGGGAAGAGTCCAACCGAAGTGAGTCCTAACCGCGACTCAATTTGCTCTATACTCAGTTGCAGCATGTGCACAGCATGGCTCTGAGAAAGCTTCAGCGCTATACTGTTTAGATTAGATGGCATTATTTATTCTATTTGAGTAGATATCAGACTATTAGTCATCAGCAATCAGTTAAAGTTGAGCATAGAGTTATTATCCAATTTATTATTATAGCTGATTAATAGCCATTCGTTTTGAATGAAATACAAATTTGTCGGAGGTTATAATTTGGCTTCTGTAATGAAAATGATTAAGGATAGAAAAGAAGAAGAAGAAGAAGCTAAAAGTTGATATATCTGAACTGGGTGACACAAATGATCGCTCGCCTCATCCGCCAAATTTTCATTACCCCCCGGTTCTGACAATTTCTAATATAATTTCTGTTCCAGGTACCTTAACTGTCAACGTGAGTGTTTTGCTATTGAGTTTGGCGTCACCGGATGAATCTAGCCTGGTAATTAGAGTCTATTAACAATGCCGTTTAACGACTTCCATTTTGTCTGAAAGCGATCAAGTTTCTAAATTCAATTCTAAGCAAATTTTGTCAAATCCATTATGTATTACACACACACACACACACACACAATTAGTGTTGTACAACTGTGAAGTGAATCGAAAGTGAAAAAACAAAAAAAAAAAATCATTTCAATTCCCACTTAACTATATGTGTATTTAAAAGTTGGCAAAAAAATCTGATGGAAAATGTGGAAGAACAAATATATAATATATAAAATTAACTAGTCATTCCATTTGAAAATAAGCTCGTCGTACATCATCTGTTCTCAGATTTTACTCCTTTTCTCAGAGTATTTTCATCAAAATTTATTACATATTGGATAACAAAACAGAAGAATGATATTCTTCTTCTGTTCATTCAAATAAATTATTTCAGTTTAAAAGTGAAGCATATTTGCTATGCTATAATGTTGCCAGATATACCGAAAATTAAACATTGTGGGAAACAATTAAACCGAGATGAGAGTCACTCATCTAGGGTACTCTCATCTCAATAAATACAATTTCATGTAGATCCTTATAGTTGAATGAACTCGACAAATATTGAATTCAATCAAAATTTAAGTGGTGCTTAATAAATTGTTTCTGTCAGTTTCAGAATAAAAATAATATCCCAAAAAATCTTTGCATCTGAAATGAATCAAGATTTCGTCATCCACTCATACATTTGCCAAAAGTTTTCAATAAAAATTGCCTTTGCCGCTGAGACTGATAAATGATCAGTGGCACAAGAAAATTTAAATATACCACGTTGATTTAGACGTTTTCTAATTTGCGATCAATTAAAAACTGAACAATTGTTCGTTTCAATTGTAAAGCAATATCTTTCAAATATTTGACATAGTTCACCATTTGATTAATTATATGCAAAATTGAGCAATTGCAACTTGTGAAAAAACATTGATCAAATTTATTTTGACGCAAAAAATATGACATTATTTTGAGGTTTCTTTTGTGTTTCTTTATCCATGATATAACCATGAGTCAAGGAGATGACTTTCTCATTGAATGTTCTGAAAAAAATTGAACCTCAAATGTAAGATTGAGATTGAATTACACGTACAAAAAAATTGATATGTCTTTGATATTAAGTCATGCAAATCATCATGCGTCGTTCATCATACGACATATCGCTTTAATATAATACGTGAGACATATGCGAGTCATATACGTGATCATCTGACATCACACACATTCGATATGTTTGAGTCGAAAGTCACCGATAACCGCTAATTATATATTTATACAATTTCGAGTCATCATTGTATTTTATTAGAGCAAAGTAAAATTCTGTTGTCTGACAAGTTGAATGCCTATAAAAGAATAATGTACAATATCAATTTTAACATATCATTGTGTTTAAAGGTAATATTCGTTCTTGCATTCTCAATTTTTGATCCAAAACAAGAAGTCACACACACACACACACACACACACACACACACACACACACACACACACATACACACCAAGAACAATTGCTGATTACTCAAATTGAATTACTAAAGCTAATTATCAATTTTGTTTGATTATTATTTAACGTTGAGAAAAACAAACGATAGTTGTTTGGGTTAGCAAGAAAATAGCATTTTGCGCGTAGATGCTTTATATGGTCAAACGTGTTGAATATAAAAGTGAAATTTTGTTCGCAGAAATACGAGGTAGAGTTCCTGTTACAGCAGCAATGGTATGATCCACGATTACGTTACAGCAATAAATCACGTTACGAGTTCCTGAACGCGATACATCATCACAACGACATTTGGCTCCCGGACACATACTTCATTATGCACGGCGACTTCAAGGATCCTCTCATCCCGGTCCACTTTGCCTTGCGAATATACCGCAACGGCACAGTCAACTACCTTATGCGGTAATCATCGCCTTGCAGATTCATGCACAGTCGAAATAACAAACAAATGCTACTTGTACAATTCTTGATGAAAGCCAAGGCTCGTGCTACTTTTATGCACGTAATGTTTTTACAACTTTTCACATTACAAATTATTTACAAGCCAGATGACCGTTGTAATTACACGTTACAACGAATCCAATTCTAAAGCAACTTTTATAAACGCTCAATTATTCTCTGTCAATAAGAGACCGTCCGAGTATTCATCATACTTATTCTGCTTTCTTATTTCTTTTAATCTTCAAAAAAAAGTATCAATTTAATTTATCCATCAATTCTTTTTCTATGATATTTTCATTACAAAAAAGCCCTTGATTTTGCGCGCCTTTTTGATAGGGTCTTTATCGTGTAAACAAAGTGTTTACCTTTTCCACTCTTCTGTTTTAGACGCCACCTCATCCTTTCATGTCAAGGTAGACTTAATATATTCCCCTTCGACGACCCACTGTGTTCATTCGCTATTGAGAGCAGTAAGTACTATTTTACGTATTAGCTCAATTTAACAGTGTTATTTACTAGAACCCCTCTCTCTCTCTCTCTCTCTCTCTCTCATCTAGAAACATGATTGTTCTTGTGCAATTATTTATTCCCACATCATTTTATCGAGTTGAATTTTATGGATATGCGGTAGGAAATAAACTCGAATTATTTACAACTCCATTGCACTTGCCACATGTACCGGAAATTTCTTACAATTGAAAATTAACTTTTGTGATTTCAACTAAGTATTATTTGTTGATCTTACCTCCATCTAGTCTAACGTCTTGTCAAAATTCAAAGAATTAATTATTTTTGTTGTATACAAAAAATTGCATGATAAAAATATGACTTTTTTTGTTTACACACATGTGTTAAGCATCAGCTATAGGATTTCTTCGTGTGATATTATGTGATAGAGAAAAACAGGAAACATTTTAAAATATGAGAAGAAAAAAATGGTGCTAAATAAATCATCCTAAATGGCTGCTATTCTGGTGCAGAAACATATTTACTTGTATTAAAAGTAAAGGACAAAATTTGTGCGATAAACATGTACCTATATGGTGAAATGAATTGCCGAGGCAACCCAAATCTTGAACAATTTTAAATACAGCTTGTTTCGTTATTCATAGCGGACATGTTACACTTACTGATAGCCGCGATACTACTACTATTACTACTACTACTACTACTACTACTACTACTACTACTACCTACTATTCAGAACAAGAATAATAAAATTGTCATGCTTATAAAACTATGAAACTTGTGTTATGTGATGTCGTTGGTTGTATTTGGTGTTATCTATTGCATAAAAAGTTGTGTCAGCTATGTAAAACGATATTTTTTGATATTTTCGAAATTTAATTTATTACATTTGAAAGTAATTATTACAAAGTTTTATTACAACTGAAAATGTTGAATTGAATCAACTGGAAAACTGCATTTTCAATTAGACCAAGCGATATAGTTATTTCTGTTGATCAATTTTGTGCTGTTTCAACTTTTATCCGCTTTTTCTCAGTGTATAATTTGAGCAATTTGTTTGAGTCAAAAATGTTTAATCAAATGATGAGCGAAACGGACCGACGAATGAGTTTGTTGACAAGTAGAGGCTAAAGAGAAAAATTTGCAAATAATATACTAAAGGATGAGACATGAAGCGTTAATAATTAATTTTGTTGAATGAAGAAATATTGTATGTGAGCCAGTGAGATTATCAAAGAATGTCTCAACATGGCATAACAATTTATAAATTAGATGTATTTCAGCAAAGTTTAATTAATGTTATTTATTAATTCGTTAATCGTAATATATCCATTAAAGTTCAAAATTCAATTAATTCAAATGTTATAACAATAATTTTACAATGTTGAAATTTGTACATTTGTCTTATAAGCATTTGATTATTTTTCAGTTTCCTATGAGCAAACAGCGATTAGGTACGTGTGGAAAAACGACGAAGATACGTTACGAAAAAGTCCGAGTTTGACTACACTGAATGCATATCTCATACAAAATCAGACAATCACATGTCCGATAAAAGCAAGTTGGAGAGGTGAGCTTAACCAACTATAATTTTGTATTTTACCCAAATTTTCTTCTTAGCACTTTCCTTGATCCTTCATCTTTGTGCATTTGTGATAACAATTAATATACAAAAAATATTGAATAAAAAATGAATAACCCTAAAATAGCTGGTATAAGCATAAAATAAATTTGACCAAATATTATAACTTATTGACAAAGACGTGGAGTTTCATACAATTATTTCAACTTTCTTCCGAATATAGCTATTCTAATATGATATTGTGGTATAACATTTGCATTTTTATCAACTTTATTCATGACAGTCATTGTACTTTTGTTAAATAATCTAAGTGAAATTTATATTGTATAACTTGTTATATGACTTTTTTGAATAAAAAATGTCAATTAATTTTACATAATTGAAGCTAACAAAAAACAAACGATTTGCATAACACTAAGCCCTTTTATGTTGTATACTTTATAAAGCTGGTATAAAATGTGCTATATTATGCGATTATTAAAATAGTCAAAAGACTTAACTTTTCAAAAGTTTAAGCAAATGTTAACTAGATGATCCCTGTCGTCAATGGTACAAACGATGTAAAATATGTCATCATTTACTTGGTACTATTATTATTTTATTTTAGAAGGGAAATGAAATGAAATTCCTGCAGAGTCTATTTTTTTTTTTCTAGATTATTATTAACACTGCTCGATATTCCTAAAATCACACATTCGGTATGCATGAGCTGATGAGGAAATGCAGATTACATTCTAAAATCTAATGAAACCTCAATTCCGTCGACGTAATTCTCTTCTTCATCCCCGCGTCTATGAAAATCTAATGACCTTATACAATTTATGAAATACAAGAAAACGTTGCTAAAATTACATACAAACAAGAATACAGGTCAACGATTCCAAAACGACTTGTAACAAATTCAAATTAGATTTAAAAATTCAATTTGTTTGTTTGTTTGTTTATTAAGTTATAATCTAGCATCTTATTTAAGATGAATATTAAACTGGATTATTTTCATTTCAATTATAAGATATCAATGGTCTTAATAATTGTAAGTTTTCTTTCATTTGATTGGACTTGATTAATAAATGCAGGCTATACAGTTCGCTTTATCTGAACGAGTTAATTCAATAGCTCAAAGCATGCAAACTCAGACTGGCTTGCAACGTTGCAGCACATTTTCGTTAACACTTGAAAAACATATATCTCTTTTAGTTTTCACTAGAAAATTAAATTAAAAGAAATAGTATAACAAATTTAAAAGCGAGTATGTGCTGCAATGAGCCTTATATCTAAAAAGTAATATTAAAATTCGCCTTTAAAGCATGCTTGAAATTTCATTTCACATATATTTAAACACGATAATAATTAGGTCACCGACTTTTCAAAATCGCCTGTTCACACACACACACATACAAATAAGGTAAAATAAGCTTTAGACACGTCTCTGCAATAATAAGTGAACGATAAAGGTTCCA
Organism: Trissolcus brochymenae; assembly: GCA_030523145.1. Taxonomy (NCBI): domain Eukaryota; kingdom Metazoa; phylum Arthropoda; class Insecta; order Hymenoptera; family Scelionidae; genus Trissolcus; species Trissolcus brochymenae. The sequence continues at coordinate 20,259 of JAQQRF010000801.1, read as the reverse complement.
CCAATTTTGTGATATATGTCACAAAAACAGAAACGCAGCCGCATGATAGTTTGTTCACACCAGCAATATCACAGCAACTCATGTGCTACAAGATAAAACTGCTTGATGAATAATTAAACGTTAAGGTCTTGAATAGACATACAAATGAACTAACAAACCAACCAGCTCTCGGGTCGTTTTATTTCGAGTTATTTACGCCCATAATCGCCCGGATAAAATTGTCTCTGGCTTCTGCAACATGAAAGGGCTAATTGTTTATGCTGAATTGCTTACATGAAAAAAGCTCTCGGGCGCATTGTTTTTATAGATCATTTTCACACAGGACGACCGATTTTTTTTATTACGCTTGCATATTATTCTTGCCACGTTTGCAAAGTCTTGTTCACTTTTTTTGCTAGCAACGAAGAACACGGATCAATAAATGCAGGAACACAGTTTTCCTCACTATTATTCTCGCCTGAACCTCTGATAAGTGGACAAGCATATGAGAGATGCCGAGATTTTTCCTTTCTCACACTTTCTTGTTACAATCTTAAAACATGCTGAAATCTCAACAACAAAACCAAATTATTATTTTAATTTCTATTTTTCTCATCCTATTTCAATCATAATCAATCTTTATTCATATAGAATTTCAGTAGACTTTTAGATATTGAAACTGATGAAAATTGAAGTATAATACAACCTTTTGAACCCCCAATAATAATTTCGCATGATAACTATAGATGGATACTAATACGACTTATCCAGCCATCAACAAAATGTCCCGACAATTGGACGCCTAACAATCTCAAGCCTGCAGAAGAACATTAATTAAACCCATCTTGTTCACCATTATTAATTTGACCATTCCATTCATTTTACATTGACTTACAACATTTGTATTTTTTCATGCATTCGTTTTGTCCAAACTTTCAAATTTAATTGACAATTTTTATTGATTTTATATTTATAGTTTTATGTTTGATTCAGCGAGTGTACAATGTTATTGTTCGTATTTACAACATTTTCTTTATTTGTTTGTTAATATTTTTAATGAGATATACTTAAAATATTGTTATCAATATATAGAAACAGATTTTTAGTATCAAAACATTAGCACGGAAATGTTAACTAGATATTTGTGCATTAAAATTGACAAGTCAACAAAATTGAGTTCTAAAGCATGTCGTGATAAAAAGTTTGTCTAGAAAAACTGTAGACGTCCTAGAAATTGGCAATCTTGGTCCCTGTCTCGCTTAAGACCCAGCGTCATGTGGTCCGTTTCAAGGTGGATATCATTATTTGAATCAGCTTCCAATTCAAATTGGATCATTAGCTTGTTTTTTGATACAAACCATATCAAAATAATAATATAATTGGTAAATTATAGACATAAATCTTTGTATGTCCATAATATGTGATAGGATGGTTTGAAAAGAAAAAGATATTTTAAAAACAAGTTGATAAAACTACAAACTCTAATATACTGTTTGAAACTTGTTGAAATTAACACTTTTGAAAGAGAGTGGCATGTCAAAATGTACACCAATTCCTAGATAGCGTTGAGCGTATATATGTATGCGCTCGACTTGTGTATTATAAAAGCGAATAACCGTCAAAGTATTCGAAGCACTCGTAAAACGCAAGATAAGAATTTATATATCGAACAAGAGTTTGAGTGTAAATTCATGCTGATCACCGCGTTAGTTATATAGGTATATCCTACGATTTAGATCTACCCTCCGCCGTGCCAATTTTGATTGATGATATTTTTGTCCGAAGTCCAAACACAGCGTCCAATATGAATTAAAAATAGACGCGAAATTATAAATGCATGCGAATTGAAGCGTTCGAAACAATTGTAATTGGACCAAATGCAGTGTCAACTTGGATTGAATCATATAACTTGAATAATTGGTCCAGTAATTCCTGCACATCGCATTTCAATACATACCAAATTCTTCTCCCAGTTTCTGATAACAAGTTTAGATAAATACAATAATGTATAATTTAAATGATAAGGTTTGATTGTTGTTGTTGTTGTTGGTATTATTATTATTATTATTATTATTATTATTAATAGATCAAAATTGAGTTGGGTTGGGTTGGGTTGATTAAATAAATAGCATTTATTGGAAGACCTATAATTAACACTCGGTAATAACGCCGATTTGCTCGTCGAGACGGGACACGTGCGCATCGATTGCAACCTTATCTGCCATATCGAGTCGACCAATAATGCGTGGTGACGTTAATTTGTATCATTAACCGGGCTACATGCCATTTTCGAAATCTTTGTTACTAATTGAGCCATGAGAAACCGACCACAGCGTTGTCTTGGTCTTGCTGCTTGGTCTAATATAGTTAGCTAACACCAAATGATGCATAGATTCTTTTATGTGGGATTCAATCACTCAAATAACAAACAATTGTCATACTTGTCTTTAAACAAATCTCATTTTTTTAAACTGCAGCTCACATTTTTATACTACATTTTTTATAAATCAAAATCCAGTTTGTAGATATAATATACATATATATATATATATATATATATCTATATATTCATCAGAATTAACATCATTATTTTCATTTTGAAGATATGCTTTTTGGGACACCAAAAAACTGATTTTCCCTAAAATGAAAAAGTTTAATTTTGGACGTCTTAAAAAAAGGTCTGAAACTGTACCCCAATCGTCGATGTCTGATGCATGGGCGTCAGAAATGTAGCTGCTACCTTTGACAAATTCATTTTAAAATTAAATTCCAAGCTGTACAGTTTGTGCACCATTAAATATAGCCACCACGTCTAAATAACCGTTATTAGCGTGTAAGATTCATCTTTTTCAATATTTTGCCGATTAAATACAACAGTTTATTCAAGGGATTCGGAAATAGTAACCTTTTTAATGAGTGCCAAAAGAGTACTAAAGAATAATCATTTATATCTACATTTTGTTTATATCTTCAAATCATATAATATCGTGAATTGCAATATCGTTCGTTTTCCATTTCATATTTTATTAATTAATATTATTTATCCATTTTATTAGGCAATATACTATAGACCACTAAGACTTATTTGCATATATATCTTAAATTTATTGCTATACTGAAACTCTTGAATTTATCTTACACCCTCTATACTCATGAGGTTCTCTCAGTTCACTAAGGTCTCCTAAATTAAAAAAATGAAAATAATGTTGTTGGGCCAGATAATTCAGGATGGATAGACAGATATATATTAATGTAAAAGCGAATCGCCCCTTATAGAAAAAATGCACCAAAAAATGCATTATCACGTTGTACATCAAATGCAAAATGAACAATTCCTTTCAGTTTAGCTTTAGATATTGTCAAAAATATCAATATATGACTGAATAACATAACTCATTGACTTTTTGTTTTATAATAATAAAAGTAATAACATGAAATAAATTCCGTTCGCGTATGCGTACTGTTCAATACGGAACTACATGGGGCTAATTGTAACAGTGAATACTCAGCATCTGCATGTAAATATATCAATTACAAATTTGATAGACAATTAATTGTTCCAGAACAGTATTATATAATAAAATTGTATTTTGAACAACGTGCATTAATTCATTTTAAGCAATATCATAATTCTATGTTCATCTTGTATGTATATACTTATATATCTCAAAATTATACTAATTTATATATAGTTAGTAGCTCAAGAAATTTATATTCAAAAATAAAATAAATGAAAAAAAGAGACATTTATTTCATTGTCTTGACTGTCATCCTTTTTCAATTACTTAGACATTCAAAATTTGCTCAGTTCAACTTTTTTCTATAAGGGACATTGAATGTATGATTGCATTTAACCCTTTAACTATCAATTTTGTGTTTAAAACGAAATTTGTTCAAAAGCAATGTATCAACAGATGTAGTGAAAAAATTGAGCCTAATTACCTGTTAAAGGGTTAAAAAATGCTGCAGGAGTTGAAAAAGTTGAGTGTGCAAAAGAGAAGAGAGAAAGAAAGATGTTGAGAAAGAAGGTTAGAAATGCGGAAGCCGGTGGCAGATCGCGGCTATTCTGTTACAGCTGACGGACAGCTGATCGTCGACTACGAGGACGAGTTCGATGATTTCGGGGACTCTAAGTGCTCACTGTGCCAGCGCAGGTTTGAGGAACAAGGTAAACGTCTCAGAGTCTACTCGTTTCAAGTTTGAGATGGACAGAAGTAAAGAGAGACAGGACCAAGCTTACCAGCCCGTGAGATTATCCACGGCCCTCTTTTTGCTTTCATTAATGCTATTTTTTATTTACATCGCCAATTCCGAGCCTACGCTGGATTTTTTCCTTCATCAATTGATATTTTGTTCCTTTTTCTTTCTTTTTTCAACTTGATTATAGTCACAGCAACATGTACAAATTTAACAAATATTCTAACAACATTTTATTCATACCATTCAAACAACCTTTGATTAAAAATCAATTTTCAGTGTTCTTTTAATGTTTTATTTGCATGGAATTCAATTTAGATGATAATGTTATATTTCAAAGTTAATCAAATTTTGTTGTTTCCTTGGAATCGTTTATTTGATTTTCACAAAGAAAGTAATTAGATAAGTATATTACATGCTCATATGAGCGTAAGCACAATGGTATAACGTTGTGAGTATATCAAGTAAACAGGAGTAAATTTAGTGTAAATTTTATAAAACACGTATATCTAATTACTTTGATGACGATGTTCTTCAGCAAATTAGTTTAATCGCTTCTAGAAGGCAAAGTGAAAAGTTAAATAAGTCATGTATTTATCAAAAAAAGTCAAAACTCTTTTGCGAAATCATATAAATGTGTCGTTGAACATTGAAACAGTTGAAAAATTAAAAACAAATAAAGATGCTTTTATACTTGACATGTGACAAAAAAATATTGTATGTATATAAATATCCGCTTTCTAATTATTTCCACTCTCCGTATAATAAAAAGTCAAGATATATATATATATATATATATATATATATACAATCAAGCTCTGCCATACTATAATTGCCACAAAGTGAATGACTAATCTTTTAGAAAAAAAAAAAAAAAAAAAAAAAAAAACTAATAATAATTATAAAACCTCTTTCATGTTAATTAATGACTAATGCATTACGTCATGCACTCTCATAATCAAGTTATAAATAGAGTGAAATAAGTATTCTTACTAATACATTTCGCAAAATAGCATTTTTTTTTCGTTTTGTAAACAGAAATTAAATACAACTTGATAAATTTGAAATGCAACATGTCGCTGTGACTTTAAGAAAAAAAAACTTGAACAAATATTAAAAAGTTTCTCAGACTGAAGCGCCTTTCCAAAAGAATGTTGTTTTCTTTTTCTTCGAGATATGGTTGAACTAAAATCTAACAATTTAAAAGAATTTGAAACTACAGTGCACTGATTTGCAATTTGTGTAATGTTCCGAATAATGACGTGTTTGAGGAATCTCAATGAAATGTGTTTTAGTTAAATATATAGTTAATGTTTTTGATATACAAATTTTGCATAGTGGATGAGAAAAAGTATGTACAGGAGTAATAGAACATTTCGTTTCAACTTTTTATTGTGTACGTAAAATCGTAACATTTATAAGTTACAGTAGATTTTAAAGTATACTGAATGTTCGTGTAGTTTTTATCATCGCGAACTAATTGAACTAAACATCATCATAAATCATTCATCATGAATCATCAATTTCAAAATATTTTCCAGTAGTGCATACTTTTAATATTTCATATACACTCTTTGATACTATGTGGATAACATTCATAATATAAACTAGCCGCATACTCAATTTTTTCAACTTTTCTTTTTTCACTTTATTGTACCATCTACTTGATAGAATTTATTTTTGAATTTAATGCCGTCAAGACAATTATTTATCTTATTTTAATTTAAAAGTGAATTTTAAAAGAAGTATAAAATAATAGCAACTCAATAAATTGCATAACTAAAAATAAAAATATTTGAGATAATCTGAAAAGTAGATAAAAGAAAAGTATAAATATGTGCAAATATATAGTTCAAATGTGTTTTGTGTAATTTTTGTTGAATTGAGAGTTAGTAGTTAGAATATAGAGTATAGACGGTGTTTGAAATATCTGTTGACACATTCAAAACAATCTGCATCGAGACAAACTGCACAGAATCTATATACATAGTGCTGAAAAAGTCAAAGTCAAAGTAGCGTGATAAACGAAAGCGCCGGCACTGCTTTAATTTCGTCTGAATTTTGTTTATTATTACACAGTGCCCTGTTTTCTCGCGCTACTTTTTAATCGCTTATGATCCGAAAAAGAGAGCGCAAACAATATTCTAAATCGCTAACTTTCCGACAAGATGTAATTTTTCGTAATTTGGACGCTGTTTCTGTGTTTGATGTGCACCTTTTTGATGCAAGTTTCATTTAAACGCTAAAACGAATAACGCAGCGCTAAAATATTATCATTTCCTCACCTTTACATACATCAAAAATTACTCATACATTTCAAACACGTTTTTCACGTCCAGCACGTCCAGGTGCTGCCCTCTCTCGATGGAGACTTTGGTTCTACAAATATTCTATTTTTGTTTCTTCACTTTTTTCTCCACAACATTGTCTTTTTCTGGTCATACGCTGCCTATTGTTTTGTATTTCACTTTTAAAATGATATATATCGGATGGATTTGTATATTCGACAAATTAGATATACAAAACAAATTTAGTAACACCCCTGTTATATTCGCAAGCGTTTTTAAATACATCTGGATTGAATTGATGTATATTGATTTTTATTTTTTAATATATTCTCTTTCTTTTCTTCAAGGAAAAAACAAGACTTGTAGAAATGACCAAAAGCTTGCCCTTTTTTCAAAAGATGGTCACGATAGCTTAATCCACAAAAAATATGCTAATTTCCAACCACAAAATTTTTGGCTAATAATAAATATCAAACGAAGCAGAAAACGTCTCTTGTAATCTTATTCACATCATATATCATATTATAATATATATTTGTAAGAGCGAATTTTTATTTTTCGTCCACTTAGACGTGACACAAAAAATTTGACATTTTCATTGTTAAGGGCTCTCTAAATAGTGGAGCAAAAATTGGATGAAAAAAAAAACAACAATTATCAACAATTGAGACATAAAATGACCGAATTGTATAAGAAGATAACTTGAATAAATAATTTTGTGTGGGCCTCATTTTCTTCCACTATTTTGGACTATTAATATGAAAATAATTTTTGTTGGCATGTCCAAATGGACAAAAAATATGAATTCGTTTTTATTATATAATTGTTTTTCTTGGAAAGCAGTGTATTTCATTCTCGGATAAAAAAGCAATATCAAATTTGTTGATTGATTCATACGTTGTTCATGATGTTTTGATAAAGAAAATTGTTACCTTTAATAGCATAAAGTTACGATATAACTGAAATGGGTCATGCACACGCGTACGATTCAAAACGTAAAGCAGCACACTATTATGACGATTCTAGTAAATAAATAAATAAATAAATAAATAAATAAATAAATATATTTATTAGGAATGATATAGTGAATTTTGAATTAGTTGTTAATTCTATGTGTGTCTGATCATTTTTGAGGCGAGAAGAAATTTTTGTTCGCGTCGTGACTTTCGCGTATTTGTTTGTGTTGAAAATAATAAAAAAACTTGAATAGAAATCAAGTCGAACTATAAATAAAACTGTACATAATCAAAAGTATCCATAACAGCTTAGAAATTCTGAAATACAGCTTTCAATTTTATTTCTATCACAGGCAATTACAGCTGTCTCAAGGTGGATCTGATCTTTACTCGAGACAGAGCGTTTTACTTCACAACTGTCTTCATCCCAGGAATTATTCTGGTGACCAGTTCGTTCATCACATTTTGGCTCGAATGGAACGCCGTACCTGCAAGGGTTATGATTGGTAAGTCAGCGCATTATATCCATGATCAATATAAACTTAATATTATCAAAGGTGTGAGTTATTTTTATATTACTAACCGGAAAGAAACCCAACTTGAGATGATGATGTTCAAATTTTCCTTATTAAACACCTACAAGTCACAAGTGGGATTGAGTGTAATCCACATCTCAGGTGAGAGACACTGATCAGTGGATCAAAATGGATGACTTTTTGAAAATAAGAGCCAGCCTATACTGTTATACGATGAATACAAAGTTTTGGAAATATAATACGATAGAATTGAAAGAATGTTGGTTTGAAATATAATCATTACATATATTTTGTGTTGTTTATTTGCAGGCGTAACAACAATGCTCAATTTTTTCACAACATCGAACGGATTTCGATCAACACTCCCGGTCGTCTCGAATCTGACAGCTATGAACGTATGGGATGGTGTGTGCATGTGCTTCATCTACGCGAGTCTGCTCGAATTCGTGTGCGTCAATTACGTCGGCCGGAAGCGACCGCTTACAAATGTGGCCTATCGTCCCGGCGAAAATCCCGTTACTCAGGTACTTTGCTAAATATTGTTGCAACCGTCGCATCGCTGCCGATTAGCTCTGCGTAATCGTCTTATCTATGACTCTAAGTCCTAACAGCAGTTACGAATATCCGAGATCCCAAGCGTATGGCAGAAATATACTAATAATATCCAAATGTATCATCAGGAACAGACCAATTGTTTTGCAATTTTCATTATAACAAACAGACCCAAATCAAACCACACACTTTTTCAGTGATTCAAGAGCAACGCTTCGCCAAACAAATGACTTCCAACCATCATTTTATATATATATATTTATACAATTGTGCAAACAACAGTTACAATAATAATAAGAAGACATCAATTCATTTTTCACATCATTCGTTCTTTGATTTGTTTTATTCGGAGAGAAAAATTGAGCAAATTTCTATTTCTCTTGCGTGCCCGTACTTTTTAGTCTACATTGATATATTTTTATTAGAATGGTTGTGTACGCTGACAAAAACTAAATGTTCAACATTCACATCAATTCTAATAAACTGAATGCAAAACACACAAATAAATATCTAAGACATCTTAATATTTCATTTCACCAATTACATTATTTAACAATTACATTTCACAATCAACATTCATTTTTGATGTTACACGCGGGGATCATCTTCACATGATTTAGTCTTGTTTTTGTGCTTTCCATTCAGTTTGTTAACAATGTTGTGCATTTTTAACATTATATTTTTGTCAGTACGTCATTTTTTTTAAATTACTTGTTTTGTTAGTTACAACGATAATATAATTTATGATCTCTTCGTAGATAAAAGGACGTAGTGTATTTGCTCTCAGATTTTCTCTTTCTCAACAACTCATCACACTCACTCACATCTCGCTCTGCCATTATCTTCGAAAATCATATATCAGGTAAAACAATCAATATCATTTTCATTCAAAGAGAGCCTTTCGCAGTGTTTAATTTGCCCATTTGTTATTATTTATTTTATTTTTTACTTTGTTATTCAACTTTCTTTCGCTTTCACGCATAACTTGTTTCGTTTTACCTTTTCATTAACAAACAAACAAACAAAATATTTTTCTGTTTGATCACAATCACTTCAAGTTTTGGCCGATCAACAATTCGTTACTCAAATATGTACACGTTATTTTAACGGTGTACGGTAAGCGCTCGAATGTGAGACGAAACCGCATCTGAATAATAAACTGTTTGCCACAATTGCACATTCGAACCCTTAACCATGCAATTTATAAACCTCATCATTTTTTCATCCCTTTTTTTGTTCACTATCATCGTATTCAATAACATAACATAGTTTCGCTTCACAGTTCAAAAGTCAAGTGACCTCTTTTTTGTGAATTTGACTGTCAAAATATAGTTGTTACAATTCACGGCAAACATTGAGTACCTTCTCAAACACGTTCGATAGTGTTCTTTTTTGTTTTCATATTATATTTTTATTTCGATTTTATGAATACGTCCAGAGCATGAAATCACTTTCATTGAAAATTGTTTTGATATTAAAATCAACTCTCAGCATAGTGTTTATTTCTTGCAGAGAAAAAAGCTATAACTGGAGATCAGTCGAGGACAAAATTTTAAATAAAAAAGTGATATTCTCATTGTTTTTGTTTGTATGTTTTTTATTTATTTATTTATATATATTTTGTTCGTTGCAAAATGTTTCACTATTTGTATGTTTTTCAAAAATTGCCAATGCGCGAATGATTATGTGACTCGAAAATGCCTTTATTTCTCTGCTCAATCTTGTGCCGCATTGCTCAGCCGAAATTTCATGTTTTTTATTATTAAATATATATATATATATATATGTATATATATATGTATATATACATATATATATATATATATATATATATATATATATATATACCTACGTATTTGCATGCGCGTGACTATTGTTTGCCCTTATTTATTTATGATTCAGTCTACGATTTGGAGCGACTTTGATTTGTCGGATCTCAATAAATTATTATTGATGACATACAAATAAAATGAATATATATACACTTGGTATATCAATCTTAAAATGTTGAGTATTGTCGAGTACAAGCTATTTGATATCACTGTTACTTATCTGATAATGACTGTCACCGTAGAAGTGAGAGTAAACACCGTCTTAAATTTGGCATATTTTTCTCTGTGATGTAGTGTACACGCACATTTTGACATTTTCGAATGTTTGACACATCAAAAATCACAATGCAGGTATTATATATCAATTATCAGATTTAAAATTCATTGTAAATTGAAAAGAAGAAATATGGTATTGAAAAAGTTTGTAAGAGTGAAGGAACATGTAGTTTCAATTTGCTTCTTCATTATAAGAATGTTGAAAAAATTGATGTATTTTAAAGAAAATGATTTATTTAGGGACTAGGAAAATTGCTGAGCACTAGGATAAAACAATATATGACAATTCTGTGACACATGAACTTTGAATTACAAAGACAAGATTTTACTTTTGTTGATACCTACAAATTAAATATATCCACTTGGGGTAATGTTTGAGTCAAACATTTGAAATGCACAAAATCAGACACTCAAAGGTAGACATTAATAAAAAAAAAAAACTAAAAATGAAATCCAATGATTAAATGGAAAAAAGAAAAGTGACTGTATGAACTATAGACTATTCTTAACTTGCTATTCAAAAGATAAAAAATATGCCCTATAAGAAAATTGTTGAAAAAACAATTGTTTAAGCGGGTTCCTTTTCTTTTTATTTTGTCAATTTTTTCAAGTTATTCTGACTGCTCCTGTAGTGTCTTCTTTTGTCCACTAACCCTACGCACTAATTGTAAATTGTATTCGTATACACATACACACACGCGTGATAAGACATTGAGTTAAAAAACTTGCAAGCGTGTGTATATAGAAACGAATCTTGAATAGTGAGAAAATAAATTGAGGGATTGATGAAAATATGACGAAACCAAAAAATGAGCTTTAAAGACGCTTAATACGTGTGATATAGTCGACAAAATTGATTAGTAAGTTGAGTTGGTGGAATTTTGGTGAGTAAATTTCTTTGTTTGGTGTCTGTGATGTTGCAGCGGCTTCCAGCGGTGCTCAGCAGGATAGGGATTATATTGGCCAGCCCCTTGGTAAGACTCCTCTCACATCGTTGAGCATTGTGGCAACTCTTCGGGCTTTTCATTCAGCCGGGCTCAACGCAGCCTTCGTAATTGATGAACGCCACTAACTTTCACTAAAATATACCCTCACATGAAAAGCTCCGAGTCACGACAATGTCTTGGCAACACACGCAACAAATTCAATTTCATAATTACAATAACAGAAACGCCTCCTCGAATAATCTCAAATTCACCATAATATTACAGATATATAAATCCGTTACATAAGCATGCTCCAGACGCCAATACTATATACTCAGAAGAAACAAATTCATCATAAAGATTGTATATAAACTTTTCTTTTTCAAAATTATTCCATTTTTCACAATTTTCCCAACACAATATATACTTTTCTGTTAAAAGACTATTTCTTTCTGATTGTACATATATTTTCTACTTATAAGTGCTTTAGTGTATTGCCAAATTAATAACGAAAACGTCTACTCGTTGAATGTTTCTGTGATAAGAAATGCCTCAATGAAACCGTTAGAAATGCACAGCATACATTTAAAGTTTCACACGAGAATGTTTACCAATCGGTGTCAACTTAACTTACACCCACCGTCATACAGAAACACGATCTCAGGATGATCGGTTGCTCGTTTCTAATTAGTTCAAGTGCATAACGAAATTGATTGATCGACCAGCGGTAAACTCTTATACAGAATGTTGTTGTTGTTGTTGTTGTTGCTGCTGTTGCCTTTTATGTGCGATGTCATGCTCTCGTTTATATATTACTTATTTTCAACTCGCGACTCTTCTTGTTTGAATACAATTTTTGCATGACAAGCAGGCTTGTTCGCTTACTATCGCTTCTGTGAATATGGAATGCGAATCTTTTCATCTCTCCTACAATCGGACTCGGTCCAGTTTTAAATAATGCATATTGCATTTTCTTCTGATGTACAACGTGGAAATTAAATATGCTGTAATTCTCAACCGAATTCTTGAAAATCATGCCAAAAACCATTTCAATTTTCAAATATAAGTCAAGAAATAATAATAATAATCAAACTCTTATTGAATTTTTCCCAAAATCAAAATGTAAATATATGCAAGTGTCTGTTTGACAATAAGTTCATTTTTATTCATAGTCGTTTTTATAGATTTTGGCATGTATATTTGAGATGTCTGTACATATAAAATTGAGCTTTACAGTTATATTTATTATTATTATTATTATTGTTATTATTATTATTATTATTATTATTATTATTATTATTATTGTTATTGTTATTATTGTTATTATTATTATTATTATTATTATTATTATTATTATTATTATTATTATATCTTATTATTTTTTTATTTGTTTGAGCAATTGCCATAAGTTGATAAGAAGACAATAAATTTCAATTTCCATTTATTTTTATTTCTCACTCTCAACATGTAATCGTTAAAGTGTTTGAGAAACAAGCATTGACACTCGCGAAAAAAAATTGTTTCGTTTCTACTCATTTTATTTCAGGGAAAATGCGGTAACAACGAGAAAACTACTTTCCAAATGTGTAGCAAAAATATTGCCTTTGAATAACGGTAGTACATATATACAATGCAATGGCTTGCCATGATAGACAATTTTTGTTATAGTGAAAGAAAGAAAAAAAAATTAATCCAAGAATGAATGATTCAACTTTTCTCTCGACTCGATAGAAAATTGATTTTGAAAGTGTATAGAAGGCACAATGTGTCTCTGTATTAACTTTATTTGAAGATGACGCGTTCTTTTCTTTTGATTTCCATTTCGATGTACGTTATTAAAAAATTGATAATAATAAGAGTCAGATAAGATATTGATAAGCACACCCTATTGCAATGACTTGTATCGATCATTCATAAAATGTCATCTCCTTTGTTTATTTCGACACCTCATATATATTCCATCAAAAGACATATATGACTGCGATAAGACAAGAAGCAGAACTCGCCAACAAAAAATAAACGCGTAATGCTTGATGATAATAAAGACGGGTCACGATAAAAATGGAGGAGGGGTAAAATACGACATGAAGAAATAAAGACGTTGCTATGATGAAAGTACAAAAGAAGTAGGCAAATATGAGAGTTGCACGAGCATTAAGAAATGATCAAAATGGAATGAATACGCTAAAACGAAGCTGCTCTTAATCATGCCTTGACTGTGTTACTAACAATTGCTTTGCCACATGAACCTAATCGAAGCTTCAATGTAGCTTACAATAAAGCTTGATGACCCTACCGCAAGATATTAAATCATTACTTGATTCATTAAACTCGATTTAGATCCTTGCCAATCGACAATTGCAATTGTACGCTATGAGGTACACTGTTATTGAATAATTTATGGTCCTACACGATATCGACACTGATTCAATCAATGACTTATTTATCTAAATGATGTTTACCCAACGAATGTACCATTCAAACTTTTGAAAGTTGAAATTTATTCATTCACACTTAAATCTTTTCAAAATTATTCTCAAATTAGCTTTTACACCCTTTACATTATGAAAATTATCCGCTTTTACATATTGCTTAATACACAGTTGACGATCCTGCTAAAATATTAATTTTATTTTAACACTTATGAGAAAAATGATCAACAGGTTATCCAGAGGAAAAGCAACATTTTTTCAGTGATAAAACTTTGAATAGTCAGACGAAAGAATTGAATTGACATTTCAAGATAGCCCGTTGATACATTACCAATTTTACATATATAAATACACCAATCTGCATGTTGACAGTGAATTGAACAATCTGTGCTTATTATGAAATAAACAATTAGAGGCAGTTTGGAATTTGTTGAAAACGACTATATTCGAATTAGATGTATACCCGCAATTATTCAGACGCAGTGTATCCATGTGAACAATATGCTGGAAATTTTCTGTCATCTTTGATAAAACAATAATGAATCAAAAGTTAAACAAGTTAAACAAATATCTATCTGAATATTTGATGATTAATTAATCTTCATTTTCTTTCTTTTCAGTAAACATTCAGTACACTTAGAAGAATGGACTGTTGTTGTTGTTGTTGTTGTTGTTATTGTTATTGTTGCAGTCCTAGACTATAAAAGAGTACAGTTTAAAGCCGTTATGCGTTCCAACAGTTTAGACTGTGGTTTGATTTATTATTATATAGAAGTCTAGTCGGACTGTTCGAACACTCTTCATCAGGCTGTACACAGCTCGCACACTGTAACCATAACAGCTAGATTATATATATATATATACGCATATAATTAAAACAGCAGTCTATTTTTCTCAGTAAAAAAATATATAATTATACAAATCATAAAGCGGTGTTAAAACAAAATCTTATAAAAAAATTGATATATATATGATACATCATCTTACAGCCGGAGGATCCGAGCTGATTGAAACAAAAAAAATCTAACACGTCCGTGTGATTAACTAAAACACTTGCGGACTTTTCATTATATATAATTTCATGAATTGAGTTTTATTAACAGATAAATTTGAAAATTCATTTAATGTATGAATGCATTAAACGCGTGAGGTCAGGAATTATGAGATAAGTGTCTTTCATCCAATCCCTGTCGCAGGGCCAAAAGAAGAGGGAGGGCGGAACATCAACCGGTGTAGCAAGTGGTCCTAACGAAATCGTTGCCTGCACGAATTGTGGCCCAAATCCCTGCACGCACACGGCCACTAATGGATGCGCTGCTGAGGTGTGTATTCAAATCCTGCATCAAATATACTGCACTGAAGAAACGTTCACTGAATAACAACCACCATCGACTATACTTTGCATATAAATCAATGCACACCCTTAAGCAAATTACATGTTCATATGAGTTTATTATCATTTTTTAAACAATACAAACATAATTTATTTCATTCATTATACAAAAACAAAATTTTTATTTGTTCAATTAATTTTTTAAATTGTTTATACAATATTTGCTAATATTCACCGCATGGAGCACAATATACAAAAATACTACGGCGCCAGCAAAAGTCATCAGAATATGATTTCAGAAATGGTTACATCCAAACTTGCTCCATAGCGATAACAATTTTTTTGAACTGTTGCCAACTTTTCTACGTTCTGATTTGCTTCGAAACAATTATTTGAACCCGGCAAAGAAAAACTTTTATTTGTTGACTACAACTTCTAAGCCGGCGTGGTATATATCGCAAACATTTCCGAGGTTCGAATGTCACAATCTTAATTATTCAAACAAATATAACAAACACTGATCTTCCACTTCTTGCAAACGGTGCGCGCTTTTCATTTTGCCAAAAGTTCAACATTAAGTTAACCCGCGTAGTGTATAACACATCTTTGTCTTGCAACATTCAAACAAAATATATATATACGAAGCTTATATTAGTAACAGGAACGTATTAATAACTTTATTGCGTTCACATACAACATTTGTAGCTTCAACTTTGTCCTTATATTTTAAAACAAAAAATTCTCGTTTGTACAATTTTTGGATCAAAAACATGTTACGGAATTTCGTATCTGATGCATAAAAGCATTCAATCGAGCAAAATTTCGTTCACGAAACGAAATCTTGAAACAATTCTTGAGACTGGTTGAAATATATTTATACACAACATCAAACGTCGACGTTCTTCTACAAACGAATGTTATACAGATGTTTTCATCAGAGATGAAAAACACACATTTTTCGCAATGAAAATAAATAAATAAAAAAACTTGATGCCTAAAAAAAGGAATAATGATCAAATTACAATTCATTGGTCATTATATTTAATAAGCACGAGTAATTTGCTTGTAAACATTTTGCTGAAAAAATAGTTCTGATGATTCAATTGAAATGGCAGCGAAACAAAAATTGTACACTAGTAATGCACAAGTTGACTTGATTACTATGCACGTGAAACGACGCTGTAATGACCCTGAGTAGTGCTGCTTTGTGCAGGTACGCAAAAAGGAACCAGCTCATCCTATAAGAGTCGCCAAAACAATCGACGTCATCGCAAGGATCACGTTTCCAGCCGCTTACTTCGTATTTCTCATTTTCTTCTTCATCCATTACAAGGGCGTCTCGTAGATTTTTCGATACTTGCAACATCAGCGACATCAGCGTCATTTTAATAATATAATATAACAGTTGTTCGCGTTATCATTCAAAACAACAACTGTTTGAGAAAGAAATGTCAGCTCGTGATACCTTTTTCTAACCAATTTTTTCCTTTTTCAAAATAATCACTCCTATCTAAACTTGTATATACATTATATTATAACATATAATAGAATACTATGATATATGACAAAGCTTCAAAGCACAATGAAGTCTAATGATAAAAGTAAATGTGTATACTTAATCGGCAATTTTTCTTATTTCAATTATTAACATTAATTTGAAAAAAAAAAAAAAAAAAAAAAAAAAAGACTCGCAGCAACTTTTTTTCGAATTAAAAACTTATTACTTCGGATATGTACCTTGATTGGTAAAGTTGTATCTCATGTTTTCGACCTCAAACCTTCACCACGAGTTCAGTTTCTTAACCATAACCATATGGTTTTTGTTCTAAAAAAAAGGCTCAAATATTGTCTCACAAACCGAACTCGTTTCGAAGGTATCAGCAGCACTGCAAAAAAAAGTTACACAAGAAACGTTTTTGTAAATACTTTTTAAAGACGTTACAAAAATATAGGACAACATTTTGAAAACATTCATAAAGACACTACAAATATGTTCTTTTTAAAATATCATTTCTGCTGTGAGGTTCGTATATAATCAGAACCGTTCAATACAAATCAGTTATAAGAAAAATACTATTTTCATTGTGAATGATTAATTACATTGCCAACCTGGCAACGTTTCGCTGTGTTGCAAAATCGCACAAGCTCGATTTTTGAAATTATAACTCCTCTCACAATGGTTTTTTTTTGTTTTTTGTTTTTTTTCGCTATTGGACAGTATACACGCTTACAAAAAGGATATTTTTTGCGACAAAACAAAAGCTTCGGAACAGCGATGAACGCATTGAGTATAATTATAAAATATATAAGCACTGTCCAATTTTGATATACATAGTAAAATGCGCGAAGTACAGTTTAAAAGTCTTTTTTTGTTGTTTTCGATACGTCTGTGGAAGATCTTTTGATAGTTCATATGGGCGAGCATTGTAACGTGAGTTGAACAACCTTTTGGTTTGTTTAGTTAGCAGTGGCGCCGAGATGACGTTTTTGTGATATTAATATTTTATGACGCGGCAATACGGATACATTGATTGAACGGCAAGTTCAATTGAGGTAAAGTAGCATCAAAAATTTGGCTGACAATGTGTGAACGATTAAAGTTGTCATCAAATGTAACGCTTATGTTGCCAGTTCAATCTGCGTTTTCCAAAATGTGCATTATATTCGAACACACAATTATCAT
The DNA here is from genome assembly GCA_030523145.1 of Trissolcus brochymenae. Classification (NCBI taxonomy): domain Eukaryota; kingdom Metazoa; phylum Arthropoda; class Insecta; order Hymenoptera; family Scelionidae; genus Trissolcus; species Trissolcus brochymenae. The sequence goes on along the minus strand of JAQQRF010000801.1, from coordinate 2,269 downwards.
TGCGATGCAACTACAAGAGTGATTGATCGCGCGCAATGTCCTTGTCGCTCCTCCAAATATACGATATATTATACATACTTCGCGATTCACCTAGACTGTGTGCGTGTTCAACAAAATTAGCGTTCTTTTTTTCATTTTAATATAACAAATTCGTACAGCCATTTATTGATTTGCATTGCGAAAGTTTTCAAATCAATTGCGTCCAATTATTCTTATTGAACACAGATTTTATTTAATCTGATTTATTATCAATTTTATACAAAAAAAAATTACAACATTATTTATTTATTCGAAAAGCGTATTATTAGATGAAAAGATGTTTTTCAAATAACTTTACTTTTAGTTTTGATTTAAATGAAAATCTGAAAAGCATACAAAAGTTGTTGCCCCATTATAACTAAATAAGTCAAATTGCAATTGATTCAAGCAAGACCTACTTTGTTTAATTTGCATTAACTGTAAAAGGAACAAATTTAAAAACATTAACTGATAACAGAGTATCAGAAGTGAAAATTAAAACAAAAATAAAACCAACATGGAAAGACAATGTTTATATCGTTTTAGTCAGAACCAACAATCGTGTGACAAAAAAAAAAGAATAAAAACACGTGTGAAAGAGCACTTTGATTTGTTACTTTAGTTTAAAAGACAAAGTTGGGATGCAGACCAGAACAGTATCCAATGCGATGAATCAAACTAAACGTATAAGACTCATCTGTGATCCAAGTTTACCTCAAACTAAAAAAACGGTTTTTTTATATCACAAAATCGACCCGAACGATAATCAATTTGATTGAATTAAATTAAATTATTGTCCAAATATTGAAAAAATAAATGAAACTTTCCGGTATGTGTGTATGTATGTGTGAAACAATCACTCTTAGAAAACAATCATTTGGAGCCAAAATAATTTGTACAGAAAAATGTTGACTCTGTCCTAAAAATGTTGGTGATAATAATCTAACAAACAATCTAATTATTAGAAACCCATGAATAAGTTTATTATGATTAACATTGAGTAAAAAGTTTCAGTTTATTCATTAATTGGATAAATTGAATTATAATTTGTGAAGTGTTAGGTTTGAATGCAAGGTTTGTGGTATTTTATCTCGACTCAATTGGCTTTTGTTTTGAGAGAGAATGAATGCATGCAACCATCACCAGCCTTATGATTACATAATTGCAATTGGCTCTAGCTGATTATATGCAGTGCTGCTACGCAACATCAGTTATAATAAGATAAGCAACACTGAGACAAGTAAAAAGAAATGAATAAACATGGCGTTCATGTTAAAAGATATGATAAATGAAAGTATAAAAAAGTGTATTTCGTGAAGCGCTATAAAAAAAGAAAAAAAAAAAAATGGATGTCACACGATTTGAATGAACCACAATCGGTGGATCCCCTAATCCCCAAAGTTTTGAAGCAAATCTAATATTTGCTAACAAAAATAAAAGTATTTTCATAATTGGAGCCACTCGTCTTTTTCTAGATAAATAATAATTAAATTTGTAATAATATTCTACCGTTATTAACATTTGTTGGATGCTATATTCTTTAAATATATCTAGATGTTATTGACTACGTATTATTACTTGTGAACAGGTTAAAGATAAAGTAAAAATTTGAAGTAATTTTTATCTGTTAACAAATAATATTTGTTGTTAATACCAGATATGTTTTGTAACAGTGTCATTCGTAAAAGTTTCTTGCAAACAATTTTTTTGGATTGATAAACATGAATTATCGTTGATTGAAAGGAAAGTTTTTATATAGTATTTAGAAAGGAACAGATTGTTTCACACAATTATCTCACTCATACGAACTAAAAATAAATAGTTTCCTATTTATGTTACTCTGACATGAATGTTTATCACGACGTTAATAATAAGAACATTTTTAAATACCGTTATTGATGCGATAATGATTATTACTGTCGTCAGGTCATAATCACTTAAAGGGAGGGCTCAAGCTTGACGATACACCTTTGGAAGAAGTTCAGTTTGTGAACCAACATTTGAACATTTTTTTTAACAAAACCCATGCATATCAGGAGAAACGGCTGATATGGCTTTTGTTATAAAAAAAAAAAAAAAAAAAAAAAAAAAAAAAAAAAAAAAAAAAAAAATAAAAAATAAAAAAGAAAGGGTTCGGGAGGGGAAAAAATGACGATATTTTATAAAGGGGATAAAAAAAGGTTAAAACATTTTTTTTTTTTTTTTTTCGATTCTTTATTAAATAATCTTATATAATATAAATGTCATTTTT
>JAQQRF010000800.1:0-60321 GCA_030523145.1 Trissolcus brochymenae | reverse complement strand
CACATTCGCGTGATGACAGCTCTCGCTTCGCTCGAGCTGCCAACTTCACGCTCATGTAGAATCACCAACTTTTCCCACTTGTTGCACAATATACTATAATTTTCACCTTTTAAATTGAGTTGCGACAGATCAGGCAATCCCATGTCATTTAGCTTTTCTTCCTCTTGCGTCTTTAGTAACTCGGCCAGTTCAGCCTCGAGTTCCGCGTCCGTGATAACGTTTCCAATCGGTTCTGAGATCACTTCTTCCATCAGATTATTTTGATCGAGTTGCTGAAAAAATTGAACAAAACATTTACGTTTAAAATTCGAGTTATCTAATTTAAAAATCAATTTTAAAATATTATTTCATCTAATTCTGATAACAAAAAATGTTAATTTCGATGTTAAACAAGGAAATTACTTCGCGCAATTCGTCCTGCATGTCGACAACTTTGTCCTCGGTCACATCTTTTCTGAAGTTCTTCAAGACACCCGTTGCCATGCTGTATCCCTCGATCATCTCGGCGTTCATCTCTGCGTCAGAGATCCTCATCATCATTGTCTCGATGCTCACCAGTGCGTTGCTCCTGACCTCGATGATCCTCTCGATCTCCTTTTTCTTCCTCAGCAGAGTTTTTGCCACCTGTCGTCTGTTTTTATTTAAATTCGTTTTGATCTCAACCAAGACTTGAACCCGTTTCTCCTCCAACTCCTTAACTTCCCTGGTGAGAAACTTTTCCTTCGCTCGCAACGACTCGATGGTCAGCTCCCTCTGAACGATGTCGTCCGCACTGTGTCTGGAAATTTTCAAAAGAACCGGTGGTTTCATGGCGTCCTGAGGATAGAACTTGGCCTTGTGTATCTTTTGCAGATAAACGAGCACCTGTCGTGCAGTCACTTCGTCAAGATGATTGCCATTTTCCTTAAAAATGTTAACGAAATCGGCCAGTGTTATCGGTTTGTTCTCGAAATCGGCCTTGATGTGATCCAGGAGGAAGTTAGCCAGGACTTTGATGCTCTGAAGGTGGATGAACTTTTCGTCGCTACTGATGTTTCGCTCTGTGATGTAACTCTTCAGGTGCGAGAATAGCCACGAAGAGGGCGATTTTACAAAGACGTTCACCGCCCAACTACCCCAGGAATCACTTGAAGTTTTCATAAACACTTCCTCCGGAATTATTTCACTGGAACTGAACAAACAAAATGAAAATAAAACTTCTGATTTAATTTAACTTGTTGGTAATTTAACTTTTGTTTTTTCAATTGTTGACAAAATCAAAATATTAATACAATGATATTATTTAATAAAATGTCTTACCCTAGCAGAGCTTCGACGACAACATTGAGGCATCTCGGTTTGGCATGCTTTCTCTCGAATGCCTGTTCTAATTCAAAAATGGAAAAACCGCAACTTTGTTTGTTCCTCAGATACTCGGCAATGGCACGCGACCAAAAGTTGATCTTCGACTTGTAGTCCTGGTCGTTTGACGATCCTTTTCTCAGTGGGGCGAACAGAGAATTCATCCGCTCGTCATTGGCCCATTCTTTTGAAAAAAAAAAAACAAACAAACAAACAAATTATAACATTTCAATTCAGAGTCCAAGTTTTTATTTATTCTAAATCATAATTCGCATTTTATCAAAAATTAATAGCACCTTATATTAATAATAAAACAAAAATATATCTCGACATAACCTAAAACTAGTTAATTGTTGCAATCATTTAATATTAAATTCAAAGTCTGAAACTTTTTAGGTTACAAGTTGGAATATTTTTGAGAATCTTAATGCGTACCTGGAAATTTTTCAGTTGGCAAAAACGAAACGTTGCCGTTTTGAGTTGGACTCATTTTTGTTAATTTAAATTGTTTGTCTTGTCAGTCGAATCTTTGAATTGAAAAATGAAATTCTAACTTATTCGGCCACTCTGAGAATGGAGTATTGTTGAAGGGGAAGGACAAGTCGACGATCATATGAAATAAACAATTGAACGTTGGAACACTGGCGCAGTGTTAGCAGATCGTGGGACAAGGGACGAAGCAAACAGAGCTCCTAGCGATCGCTCCGCGAAATGTTCATTTTGTTTGATTTGAATCAACAAAATTGTTGATTTTTTACATAAAAAATAAAATAAGTTCGATTGTGACATTGATGAAACATGTTCCTTTTGACACTTTTGTATATTGTTATAACATAAACCTACATTGTCTTTTCTTTTCGATAATACAAGCGCGTTTATCCAGAAAAAAGACATTTATTTATTTTACAACTGAAGGATTTGACATTGGAGTTTTGTGTCTTCTAATTAGTAACGTGAAATGATTTTTATGTGTTTTGATATGTCGCTTGTGTTGTAGATACCGAGCTGAATGAAACGAAAAAAAATCTACATTACCGACCCATCCAATGAATACAATAATTTTTAGCCTCCGTCGGTATACAGATCTGTAATGTTATCCAACAACAACTTGGTATTGTTGGTTATTTTAGTTTTCGTGACTGTCGTACGTCCCCATCTGCTAACACTGACCTCAACACGTGACGCAGTGACGCAAACCCACGCAAAACTAGTCGCCGATCGAAACGCGGCCTTCGAGCACAATTGTGCTCAAATAAGGCGAAAGCGGCATCGGTTTCGAAGATCGCTTGACGCAGTTCCGGCCCGAAACTTGCGTCGTGTTGCAACCTGTCAAGCGCAACCAAAACAAAGCTCCAATTTTTGACAATTAACCTCACTTCGAGCAACAGTTTGACGCTGCGCGTTTTTCGTGTTGTTTTCGACAAAGTCAGATGTGAGAAGGTGACATTTCGAGCACGGAAATGAAAATCCGGTGGAGCTCAGGGTCGTTGGCGAAAGAGCGGCCGCGGCTTTGTTGTGCTCTTTAGGCTGACACTGGTCGGACGAAATTAACCATGTCAAACGACGAGCAGTACCCTCTGCATCGGTGCATCTTCCAGGGGGATGTAAAAACACTCAGCGCACTCATCCCCTGGCATGACATCAACGAGCAAGATGAACAAGGTGAGTGTAAACAAAACTTTTGACAGTTCCAAACTAAAAATTATTTTTTCATCAAAGTTTGATTTTGTTTGTTTGTTTTTTTTTTTATAAACTTTTGTATGATACTTTTGAAGTATGAGTATTTTTGGTTCTTGTTTTCTACTGTCTATTTTATTAATTTTTTTTCCTTATTTTTGTGTTATATTAATATTTGATCAAGTTTTATAACTTGTTGGTCGTTTTTTTTATTTCTTCCCGCAGTTTTATATTTGTCATGGCTTAATCTGGTTGATGTCGTGTTCTGAAATGAGTCAATATCATAAATTATAAATTCCTATACTGAAAATATGTTTTTTTTTTTTTACAATCTTTCAACTGGTTATGCAATAAAAAAATGTAACAAATATAAAAGTCTAATCCGGTACCACATAAAGATTTTTTATTGTTATTGTTTATATCTAAATAAAATAATATAATGTTAATAATTTTATTGATTCAAAATGTGTTTTTATTTTTCAGGAAACACGCCACTGCATTTAGCTGTAATGTTAGGTAGAAAAGGTAAGTTGAAAATTCAAAGTTCAGAAAGATCATGTTTTATAAATGTCACAGTACGGTCAATTTTCATATTGATTGAAAATTATCTTCATTCATTATTAATTTAAAAAGTCGAGTTTGATAAAACTTGCATTGATATTTGATTAATTCATTTTTTAGAATAATTTAAATTTCTTTTTTTTTTATCGTAGAATGTGTTCAACTGCTTCTTGCACACAACGCTCCAGTAAAAGTGAAAAATTTGGCAGGATGGAGTCCTTTGGCAGAAGCTATAAGTTATGGAGATCGTCAAACAAGTAATATAACAATAAAAAAATCAAAAACATACTTAGAGTTGTTAAAAAAAAAATGAAACAAAAATTATAATTATAATTTCAGTATCCACTTTAGTCAGAAAATTAAAACATCAGGCAAGACAACAGATGGAAGAAAGAAGACCACATCTGGTCGAGGCACTGAGAAAGATGGGCGATTTTTACATGGAACTCAAGTGGGATTTTCAAAGTTGGCGTAAGTTTGAAAACAATTAAAAAGTTTTGCAAAAAGTAATAACGAGAAAGAACAATTTAACTTATTCAATTTTCTTACAGTGCCACTAATATCTAGGATACTGCCATCCGATATCTGCAGGATACATAAAAGCGGAGCTTCTATACGAATGGACACAACGCTAGTAGATTTTAATGATATGAAGTGGGAGCGAGGCGACATATCTTATATTTTTAATGGCGATAAAAAGCCAAGCAAAGCGCTCACGGTTCTAGACAATAAAGCCATGATTTATCAGCGAGTGCGAAACGAGGTGAGCAGAATTGTTGTAAATAATGATGTTGTAAAGGACGTTTTGAATTTTGATCTTGCATTGTTTGCTTTGACATTTCAGGATACAGATTCCGACATTGAGGACGAAGTTGATCTTCTGATGTCATCGGACATAATGGCTGCGCAAATGTCAACAAAAAACATCACATTCACTCGGGCGCAATCCGGCTGGTTTTTTCGGGAGGACCGACGAGTAAGTCGGCTTAGTCTTTTTTTGATTTACAATTTTATTTTATATAAAATGTAGAAAAGTTTATTTGAATAGATTTTAAAAATTGTATAAACACAAATTTTAATTCGAACATTCAGGTCAGATCTAATATTTTTTATTAATCAAGACAATTACAAAATCAGGAAACTAGCTCATCAATATTTTCATTTCCATTGGAAAGCCAGGGTCATAACTTATTAATGTATAGGAAATCGAATGTCAAGCTACATCAATCCATTTATTAATGAAAACTCGTTGAACTTGAATCTTCCGAATGAACACCTACAAAATTAATTTAAATTTTACAACAGTAAGAAATATTGTAAAAGGTGTGGGTTTTCTTTTTGGTTTCAGGAGATGGTTGGGCCTTTCAATGCTGATTTTTATCATATCAATGGCATGGTTCTCGAGAGCAGAAAAAGACGGGAGCACCTTAGTGAAGAGGATTTGCAAAAAAATCGAGCCATTAGAGAGTCTTTAACTAAAGGCTGCTCACAAAATTTTGCTAAAGGCGAGGTAAAAATAACAGATAGGAAATTTTGTTGCAAAAAATAAATTTTAATTTTAATAAAATTCAATTTTGTTTGCAGCCTCCTTCTAGGCGAGCTTCATTGAACCCACCGCCTCGCTCGAATATAACTTGGGACGAGTATGTATCAGCGTCACCTGGGGAGTGTCCACTTCTTGGTCGGAGTTTGGTTTACAAAGAGAGCAGTAAGGCCTTCAAGGCAACTGTAGCAATGAGTTCAGACTTTCCGTTGACCGTGGAGATGCTTTTGAATGTCCTCGAGGCTATTGGCCCGTTCAAACATTTCAGCAAGTTGCGACAGTTCGTGCTGATGAAACTCCCACCTGGTTTCCCGGTCAAGATCGACATACCGATCATTCCGGCGATCATGGCGAAGATCACCTTTCAGGAATTTTCCTTCCGCAATGATATCGATCCTATGCTTTTCAAGATCCCGAGCAATTACGACGAGGACCCTATGAGGTATCTATTATATCTATAGTTTGTTGTTATTTTTTCTTGAATTCGTTTATTATCTTGTATTTTCTTTTGTTCATTTCCTTAGTCAAAAATATAATTGAGCGATATCAAAATTGTTTCCCCAAAAGTTATAGAATAATTTAGAGAATCAGAACTTGTTCCCAGAATTGGTGAGTTAGTTTTATAGAAGGCAAAGTGTTGGATGTTTTTTCTTTTATTTCTCCAATGATTTTCAGAGACGATGACGCATACATGATTATGACGGTTATCCTTCAGACGTTGACATCAGTGTAAAGGATGAGATTTCGTACAGCGAAAATAAAAACAAACAAATGCAACTTCGATCAACTTCTCTATTTGATCAGAATTTAAAAAAAAAGAGTAATTCTGTACTTAAAGTTAGTTTGAAAATAACTTTCCAGCGTTAACAGTGATGGAACTGTTACTAACTTAATTAAGTGTAGATACACTATTTATTGAAAACAAGTTTTAATGGGAAAATTTAATTTGCGTAACAAAATTAAAATTAAATCTCGTACTCAGACGATTAACTTTTCTTTTATCAATATTGTATTTTGTGATGGAAAAAAATGAGAATAAAAAAATTTGAATAAATTGTACATAAATCGAAACACTGAAATGTATCGTGAATTAAACTAAGTAATTCATCTTGATTCGTACTGATTATACTAATTCACTAATTAAAAAGTAAATCGAAGATTTTGCATGGTACAATTTCGATAACTAAAAAATTAACCGTGCAGCTTTCCCGAAAGTTTCACACTTACACTGCTGACAATCATGTGTCAATTTTATTTACCAATGTTCATTTTTTTTCATAACTTTTAAATCTCATTCAATGGTAATTCAATTTAATTTTAATTTCATGTAAATTTAATTCATCGGCTAATGATAACAACTTTTGGCTTTGCAGATTTCCAGACTTATGACGCTTCGATATCTTAACGTTAATACAGGTCAATTATCAGACCAAGTTGAATTCATTTCTGGGGGATATATTGGCACGCGAGTTTTCGCTCGGTGTCAACCTTGGAAACACCTATGCGAGTCACCGTGTGCTCTTCATTGTATAACGCGCTGTTTGTCCACCTTCACTGAATCACCGGCGTGCTTTTATTTACAACGTATAAATGGTCCGAAATATCTGTTTGGACAACGTGACCACAGGAATGGTTCATAACTTGAGTTGGGATCCGCACTCTTCACTGGTTGTATCACTTTAAAAAGATCGTTCACTTGAAATAACGTTCAAACCATACTCATGACAAATTTATGTAAGCATCCGGATGTTTTCGAACTTTTATCCATAGACTTTGGAATGAAAAGAAGCAACCAAACAACGCAAGATAAAATAATTTTGTAGATTAACTGTAACATTTGTACTGACACTTTATATGGAATGATTTTTTTCCCCCTGCTTTTGTCTCGAAGAGAACCGATTATTTCAACAGTGAAAGTTTTTTTTTATGTGAAAAAATAAAATGTTTGAAAGTTTGAATGAAAATGAAAGTAGAATCACTGACTAGGAAGGTTGTACCCGAGCTTTGTCTGTAAATTAGACTGAACTAGATTTATATCGTCAGTGTCGTAGTCCCAGCTGAGTTCGAACGATCGAGCAATACACGATTGTATCAAAATGTAGGTACACATATCACGCGTTTTAAAAATTAGTCAAGAATAGAAGCTTAGAGTGAGATTTCTATTGCACTGCAAAAACAAAAACTGAAACAAGTGCAATATAATTTTCGGTGCCGAACATAGTATTTCTTTCTTGGTTTGTGATACACATTGCAGCGTTAATTTTATTTAGTACTTTCGCAATCAGTTGAAATAAAGATTCTTGACTACGATTTTCTAACTAATGCAAAGATTTAGTTTTAGACGAGTAAACAAAAAAACAATATTTTAATCAAGAGGCGACAGACCGAATTGTACTTCAAGTCTGAGATTCAAATTGTACATTTTGTTCGTAATTTTTTAAGTGACGTCCAAATGGCGAAAGGTGCGAAATAATTTATTACACACGTGTAATTTTGACAATTAAGGCAAATTATTTATAGTTGCTCACTCTTAATTGTACCGGAATATTTAAAACAGGCATCGTCATGCCAAAGAAAAAAACAATCATAATAACAGTATTAGTTAAACAATCGCTGTTCTTTTCATTTAGTAATTTTAAGTCTATCAGTTTTGAGAAAAATGATAACTAAAGATTAAACAAATGAGAAAAAGTTTTTAAAAATTCTATTTTTACACAAATTTCAGCTCGACTGTCCAACTCGACTCTATTTTTCATACCAAAATTGTACTGGAAATTTCGTAATGAAAAACATGTTCAAAAGACTCGCAGACAATCGTCAAATTCAAACTCTGAAAAAAAAAAAAACCCTGCGAAACATAAGAAAAAAAATCTTCAACAGAAGTGATTATCAATTTTTTACGTTTCTTTATAGTTATCACATTGTTACCAGATTTTATTGCCCGTCTTCCAAAATTGTTACATTATTTTCCATTGGATTGTTAAGATGTTTTAACTGTCATCTATTTTGATATAGTTGATTTATTTATTGTCAATACAAGAACATAGTTGTAATTTAATTTTAAGATCCGTTCTGATCATGCGATGTCGAAAGTCGAATCGTTGGATTCGACTGCATGACAAAACCTGAAAGCTCTTGCTTACACGATTTTCTATCACACGATTAATCAAACGTCCCACCTCAAAGATGTAAAAGACGTCCTCTAATCTCTGAACTCTACAATTGAACAATAAACAAATGTATCTGTCGAACCGGAAAGCATTTAACAGGTCATTATATCTCCTTGATCGTACATTTGTATAAGAGAACTGTCTTTCCTAATCTCCTAGGGCTGTAGATGATTGTTTGTAAATTGTCATAACGAAACAAATAAATTAAAAAAAAAAAAACCGAAATAATTGTTACATCATCTCGTTGCAAAGTAATTGTAGCAATTCTAGTTTCTTCGTTTGGTAACTGAACGGAAATGCATGAAAATTCAAAGTGATGAAGCTTCTTATTCTACGAATCCAAAAGGATGTGATCTTATGTTTTTTTAATTTAATTTTGTAAATATAAAAATAGATTTTTTACCTCAAATTCGATTGTATATAAGAGAGGAAAAAAAAGAGTTTTGTGTGGACTGTGTAAAAAGGTATGAATTATATTAAGGTCCGATTGTATACCATAGACCGGTCTATATCGGGTGTAGATTATAGATGGCTAAACGCACAGGAAAGGTTGAATCGAGGCAGGTAAGCGGGCGGCTAAAGGGCATCGAGGGCGAGCGCCGAAACGAAAGCCGCGCGTCCCAAAAAGTGCGTCTGCGAAGAGTTAATCGCTGTAATTCTGCTCTCTCTTCGGATTTGCATCCGCGGAAAGGTGGTATTTAGTTGCCAAGTATTAATGATAATTATCTTCATTGCAACTCACACCCAACGCGTAATTGCTTACTGCTCGCGAATTAAGTGGATAATTGCCGAGGCACAATCGGCCGGTCAAGAGGTCGGGACGAGGAATTCGGCGATCGTCGGAATCTAGGCCGTCGCTCTGCTGTAATTTGGCCGGCCCAATGTTTTTATACCTAGTTTTCTTCTTGTATCAATCGAACGCGTCAAACAACCGATGGCACTGATGCACCCCTCGCCAATCTCGCTCAGAAATTCATCCAAAAAGTCATCTTCTTTTTGCATTCTTATACTTGATGTAGTTTTTACACTATTTTTAATAAGTATCGTCGTTTTATTATTATTTTCTCAATTTTAAATTTAATTTTTGAGCCCGGATCGTTTCCTCTACTTTTCTATGATTAATGATGGCGCTCACTTTTTGATACAATTCTTCCAGCTTCTAAGAATCTTCCGTCTCGTCAGATCTTTCCGAGATGACAAATTTATAATTTTTATCCGGCGCCTCTTCAATCTAGAAAAAAAAAGAAACACTTTTCAATCTTTTGGATGACTTTTCCTAATTGCAGTTAGTAACAAAAAAAATTGGTTACTTTAAAGTTTTACCGAAAGACATCTAAATCGCCCACGCTATCCATTCTTCTTTTTCTTCTTTCTGAGGCAGTGAAAAATGTTGACTCCTTTTTTTAGGCGAATTTTGTGGGGCCTAGGAAAGGCCCCCCTAAGATTAATCAACTCTAATTTAATCAGACCACAATGTTCTAGGCTGGATGTTTACTCTGGACTAGAAACTAGCGGAACGATCATGGAAGACAAACGAACAACTCTGAGAGAACGAGGATGCGAATGAAATAAGCCGAAAAAAGTGGAGCTTCATAGATGCCGCGGAGCGTGAAGGGTCAAAGAGGGGAGAAGCACGCGTCCGCCACACTCCTCTTATGAGCTTCACCTGGAACAGCCAGTTGGTCAGCGGGACCTTCCGTTGTTGCTGTTTTTGTTATACGACTTTGCTGCTGTGTGTAGATATATCAAAATCCAATGTAACACTGAACCAAACTTATAGACTCGACTTTTCAACGATAACACTGATGAACTTGTCAAATTTGTCAATTGAAACGAAATTAAAAAATTTAATTTATAATTACATCTCCAAAGTTCAAAATTTCAAGTTGAACTAAATGATTCGCTTATTGTGATAACTTGGAGCTCTATGTACAAAATTTAATTCAACCTTTTGACACGAGATTGATTGTTACATCTGACCGGTGCAAAGTATGATTAAAAATATGAAAAAGAAATGTAAAAGAAAAAAAAAAGTAGCCTTCGACCGAAAATTTCATTTTAGTCTTCACACCTGGGGAAGAAAATAATCAGAGTTACTATGTAGAGAGCCTCGTTCCCGTCTAAATGTAAATGAGGCGACAAAGCGCGAATATAATAATAATTGTTCCCACGACGCGTGGATTCAAGCGGCGGGTCATAGGAGCGCGAGTATCGTTAATGCTATGACAGTCATCGCTCGGTTAGCAATTATGAAATTACGATGTAACGTTAAAGGTAGTAAAACGCTGACAGCAGGGTCACAGAGGCTCAAGGGCCCGTAACGAGCTGCACGGACGTGGGTGGACGTGCAACGAGGCGTTTCGGATCGCCCTGACGGCTTAATATTCTTCGCCTGCATATATAATTTTCGATCCACCGTTTACGCCTCATAAAAATTATGTCTACACGTTTTATTCTCGCGTAATGCACGCGCTCCTTCAGATATAGCATAACCGTCAAGAACCACCTCTCTTCTTCCCCACCGATTAACCAATTTCGTTAGATTGGACGCCCTTCGACGATACGAAATGTTTGACCATGTTTTTGGTAATTAGAAATTTCAAACTTTTTATAATTCATTTCACCTTTATTTCGTTGCAATTATTCATTATTTCTGCATTTTCGTTACTGTTTATAATTTTCTATATTTCTTTGACATGTTAAACTTTGAAACGTAGACAAATCTAAATATTAAATATTATTCAAAACATTCAAAAATAAGATTCGCTCGAAGCCAATTGCCCATAATTAAACCCGCAATTATCATATGAAAAAGCATCAACGAAACCACGAGACGAAAAAACAACACCGCTCGTCTTACAAAAATTAATTTGATAATCATCTTGTAGAGCCTGAGGGCCGATTGCTACCAATAACGAGCTGTGGATTGGCTTGTAAAGTGTTACACATGTAAGCGCGTGTACTCGATATTACGGTGTATTAATAATTTAATCAGCGCGCGGCTTTTGAAAGTTTTGGATTGAAGAGGTTGGGGGAGGGGGACACGTGTCGCGCTTGGGTTAGTGCAGTGTGCCAACCAATTAACAACGGTGTCGAGCCGCCACTCATCGGTGGTCACGTGCGTTGCCAAAATACAGCTGGTTATAAATAGGTAAACATTTCTTTGCGATCAATCAGGGCCGACAATAAGAGTTGGGACGATGTAAATATGATCCGGAGACTTGATCATGTGAATATTTCGTCGGATAATAATAAAAATCATTTTCAATGTCAGTTAATGAAAAATAATACTTAAATACATAATATCAAATAAAAATGGATGCGCAATAATTAGGATACACAAGATGGTACTGAAAAACTCACAAAATGGAGGATGAAAGTAATATAAATAACATTTCAAAATGGCAAATAAGACGGAAAATGGAAAATACACAAGATGGCGGATGGAAATTAGACAAGATGGCGCCAATACAATATCCGAAACAATTCGGTACAGTTTAAAAAAATGAAAACTGTTATTTATTTAATTAAAATAATCAAGCTGGAAATTGGAAGTAGTTTGAACAGGATCGATAAATCAAAAAAAAGGAAGAAATCGAAAGTTTGCAAAAAAAGTCGAGGAATTGAAAGTAGGGATGATAGATATGATTTTGATTGAATGGGTGTGCGGAATTGAAAGAGAAATTAATGGCGAGTGTTTTTATTTAGGAATATATAGAAAACGAAATAGTTTTGGATCGGTTACACAAAGTAATAGACATAAGGAGTCGCCGATTGAAGAAGGGGCTCGTGCTACTCTGTCGGGATAATTACGATTATTAAGGCTAGCGTGTGCGTGTATAATGGAGTAGCGTGTAGTTGCTCGAGGGAATCATGGGAACCGGAGGGGACTCGAGTGTGAGTACCCGCGGCTCAAGTGGGATCGCCATTTTTATAGGGCATGTTTCCGCCCTCGGTCTCAATGAGATAGATGCGGTCCCGAGTCCAATGCAAACACCATTGTTCTCATAATGAATACATTCAATTTTCATCGTGACACAAATAAAACGAGGGTGGCGGCCACTTGTAACCATTGTCTCAGGCGCACAATATTTTCGGCACTTTCCGTTCGACCGTTTGTCAACATGAGCCTTAATTTATCTCGCAAAGATTTTCATTCGAGATTGTTCATTACCGGAAAGACCGCACGAGAGTGTTAATTTCGCTGTAAATTGTTATTTGATTTGTGACTGATTGCGGAGTCTTTTTGTTTTACGACGAGAACGCCTCTTCCTCAATAATCTGTCTTTGGACGTCGCTGATGAGCGGCTTGCATGAATTATGGCTTATTAAAAGAAAATAGAGATCCGGTTGTTAAGACGAGTTTTTTTCGTCTTTTTTTTTACAATTTAACTAATAGTATTGGATTTTCGCAATCTCTGAATTATTCGCCATACAAAATGTTGTTACAAATTGCGACAGAATTTGTTTAATGAAAAGGATTATTGTATCACACCCTAACATCAACTTATTATTTCTGTAAATAAATCAGTCTGGACTCATTTTTTTAGATCTATCTTCAATTTGGTGTATTTTTGAATAAAAGGCACAGGATATCATTGTTTATCAACTGATTTCATAAAACCTTGATCGTGTTTTGTCAAAAGCATTTTGTCCACACGATCAAGCAGAAACTGTTGTTTTTAGTGACCAAGTTTGGTCCATCCTATAATCAAGAACAAACTACACTTGCGAAGCACAATTCATATTTTTTTCGAAGTTAAGTAATCGTCGGTATCGTTAAAGTGTGGTCGGATCTCCGTTTTGGCGCTAACGCCAGGTCAGCTCTCGGGCGGAGAAAAAAAATTGGACAATCGAAAGTTCGGTGATTTTGCAAGTTGGGACTCCACCCTCGTGTTGGTTTTTAAGCGTTTAATTCGATAATCAAATAACGCGCGAGCCAATTTGATCGCGCAGCTCCATATAATCAAAGGGTATATAATAACGGCCTTCCCCCAAAAGTATTAACTCAATTGCTTTATTAGATCAGATAGAGGTGACCCGAAATTGGAGTTACGTGGAAGTCGGCGCAGCTCTTGACCCCTTGTCCGGTTTCACGGTTTAACACGAGATATATGGCCCGGGACTCGATCTCTCCGACGGAAGTGATTCTGAAATTGCGCAGCTTCGCACCAGCAAAAACCATGTCAGGTTTGAAAGTTTTCATGAATCAAAAAGTAAATTACAACAGACGTGTTTTTTTTTTTTTGTGAAAATATCATCTTCAAGTACTAACAACAAATTTTCAAAATGATGATGATGATTTAATGCAACGAAAATGGGCGATTAATCTAAATTTCACTGACATCTAATGATCGAAAAATGTGTCAAAAAAATATTTTGGTAGTGGCAACAAGTAGTCGGGAGACGTTGAATAATGAAGATGTATGCGTCTCGTGATCACATTTTCGCAAATTCCGTGCGTTTAATTCCCAGCCTTAACAGAATCTCCGCCGCGCCTATTGCCGATCAGCCACGCAGATTATCTTCATCCCGACTTTTATCAAAGTATCATCGCTCTCGCAGCTAAACGGTCTGGCTATCTAGCCAGAGTTATTTCGTGCCGCGTATTTCAACCGCACCAAAATGCGTTATTCACCTGCAGTCGTATTTGTCACATCATTCATTTTCTCCTTTTTTTTCTCACTTTCGTCCGACTCCCTGTATGATTCTCTCTCCCACGATCGGTGATTTAAGACGCTGCTAATAATCCCCGACTAAAAATTCCAGTTTAGCATTCACACAAATTTATTTCCATTTTAACAACGAGTAGTCGCGTTGCCTAGTTTTTCGCCTTCTAATCGGTTTAAGTCTCGCCCTCTTTGACGTTGCTTTTTAGCACTTTTGTGCGACCGAAATTGGACAGAATTTAGGGCTATTCACTCTGATCCTCAAGCGCGATTTGTTATGTAAGATCTTAACTGCCGAGGTTCATGATTTTTTGTCCAATCAGGAGAATTAAAACTGTCTGTATAACAAAAAATATGTCGTTTCTTAATTCCACTTATTTTTAATATGAAAAACATTCTTGTTTTAATGTAACAAAAGAATTTGTTCAAATAATTTTGGACAATATAAGAAATAGTTTTCAAATGGTTATTTCAAAATTTTACTCGCTTGAATTTCTCTTCAAAACTGAATAACTTGAAAGTGCTTACTTAAATATTTTCAAATGCTTACTTTCATTTACTATTCTCAACAGGTTGAAATGTAAATTTTACGATCCTGTTAACTTCCGTTTCCATTGTTTCTGTGAAAACTAACGGATTTCGGTTGTTAATCCCCGAATTAGTGGTCATAAGTACCTTTTGAGTAGCATCAATAATGCTATTCAAAATAAATTACGAGCTACTTCTTGACGCCTCTTTAACAAAAGCAACGAAACAAACAATGATAATAATGAGACGTTTATTTTTCGTTTTGAGTGATCATTGACGCGATGACTGCAAAAGTCAATCCCTTTATGAAAATAAATTGAAACTGCATGAAACAACAGTCATCCTCTTTTTTTCTATTGTCCGTGACATTTGGGCGCCGGTGTTCCTATCTGAAAAAAAAAAAAGATTATATTAGTTGATCATCAATTATATTTTTGATCAGAAAAAAAAATATTATTCGTTAATTTCTAAATGCACAAAAAAAATTCAACTCCTTTTCAACTCAAACATAAAATACATCTATTTATTTTCTACAACAACTTACAGTTCAAATAAAAAAATCTTTTTTTTTTTAACTTACAAGATCTAACCGGTAGGTAACTAGTTAAATCGACAAACGGTCCTTACAAATGTTTCATCGTGCCCGAACATTAGGATTCTTTTTGTCTTCCTCATCACCAAAACAATTCACACATCTTGAAATGTATCTAATCACGAATTCGGGAAAGTCACTCTTCTCAATTTCGTCCAGTCATGCCGACCCTGACCCGCAACGCTAACCTAAAAAAAAAGTACCATAACAGGATTATGTACACCGTCTATGATTAATTTTTCGATAATCACCTCGGGACAATTCGACTCACCTCGTTCAACCAATAAACACCGACAACTTGAGCTACAACGAAACTTGGTCTCACCTGACTGCACGGCTCATTTGACCATCAATTTTTCACTGCAGCCATTTTTTGTTGAACGATGGCCAGCTAACATGCAGAAGGATATCGTCCAAGGGAAAAGCGGACCGGCGCGAGAGTCGCACGTGCCAGCCACACGCTACGTCAGAATGACAGTTGGCTGGCAGCATTATCCATCTGGGCTAATGAGCAACCGCGCGGATCATTCCGGCAAATTAAATCCGGCCGCCATCTTGGGACCGGTGGTTCGCGGAAAAGTGTGGCTCGAGTGCTTCCAAGGAACTGAAGATAAAAAGGTGTCTCCAGCGTCGAGTTCCAAAAACAACTGACACCAAATTTTCACAGGGCCGAAAAACATTAATCGTCATCATTTTTTATCACATCCTTTCATTCAATCTCCTCTGGTTTCTCCTTAGTTATTTGTTATTTCTGCATTCAAACAAACGCCGTCGTGAGGAATCCATCGCCGTGAGATTCTAATCTCGTCGAGTTTTGACCGAAATTTCATTACCGGGCTACCAAGTTTGTTTGTTGGTGGTCCGTTCGATGAGCTGGAAAAAAGGAATTTGTACATTTTTTTTCTTCCCAACTTGAACGAAATCAAAATCATTTACATTTTTTATCATCCGTAAATAAATTTATTTCAAATTTAACCCATTACCCGTCGTCCATTCGTTTTTCGTTCTTAAAATTCCACCTGTTTCTCACGTTCATCTCGGTATTCGGTTTCCACGATCTTCAATTCGCTTCATTGAAACATTCGTAACGCATCATAACGAACTTCTTCTTCTTCAGCCATTTTATTTCAAACAACGTCGGGTGAAAGCACACTTTGCATCTTTCTTTATCAACAACAATCGTTGACCTTTCTTTTGTCTTGCGGTCAAAGTGAGCTGTATTTTTATCGTCTTTTTATATAAATAGAGCTTTTTGGTTTCATTTTGTTTTTCTTATTTGAATGAATTGTGTAAAAACGTAATGTTTTTGTTTTAGGTTAGGACGTTTGCGATTGGTCGGTGCATCCTAGAGGGCGAAACAGAAGTGGGTGGTTCCTATGAGCGACTCATTTGTATAATCGGGTGGCAGGCATCTGTGCGATCATCCAGCAGGTGCCTAAAGCAACTTCTTTATCGTCTCGCAATGTTGTAAGGCTTCCTGCTGCCGTCTCCACTACTGCCTTTGAATGGCCCATATGGACCAACTATGTCGCGCTTATCGATGCGCGTTCGGCCATACATTCATTTTTGATACTTTCGCCTCTTCAATCAAGCGAACAGTTTTTTTTTGCTCTCTTCTTCTAATTAACCGGACAAAATTAAGTGTTCAGAAAAAAAAGTTCGTTGAGTCAGACTGACACTTTCATTTTCAATTTTTGAACTTTGCTTTAAACGAAACATTAATTAACTGTTCGGTTTTTGGTTATTTAATTTTGATAAACGCACCCAAATGTTATTGAACAACAAAAAGAGATCTATCTTAATTATTAGAAATTAATTTTAAATTAAATATCATCGAAAATATACAAATTATTGTTTTGTAAATTCAGAAATACCGATTCATTCATTGTTAATACAATTTTAGATAAAAGAAAAATGATTGATTGATACATTTTTTTTTTTTTTTTGAAACTGATATTTTATTAATGATGAAATTTCACGTGATGAAATTTTTATTACAACTCAATTTGATTTGTAACAAAAGGTCCATTGTGAGAGTGACAAAAGTCAAAGAAAATATAATATGGAAGAGAAAAAAAAACTTATTTGGAGTGTTTGGGAAGGTTCTCGCATTGTTCTCGCATAGAGGAACTCACTGAAAGGATTTTTAAATATCTTGTATGAAAACAGGCGGATTTAAACAAGATTATTAATCAGCAGGAAAGGGAAACATAATCCGGTTTCACTTCATTACTTCTATTTTCTTCTTCACACTGGACAGAGAAGTTTATCTCATGATCGGTATAAATATTTTTTTTTAGAAGTTAATGCACCTCGGAGATTTTCATCTTTTGTGCCTGCTTTTATCCTCTCTCGAGACAAGTTTGACAATTGCCTGCAAACAAATCATAAATAAAATTAGAATAAACACACAAATCAAAGTACCACCTTTTTGAAGTTATTTATTAGTTTAAACAAAAAGAGTTCAAGAGTTAAAAAAAAAATAAGATCAAAATTGAATGAAGCAAAAAATATATAATGCAGAGCCGAAATTTCCCGATGCATTTTGGTCGACAAAAGAGGAAACCAAAAAAAAAAGAAGGGGGGTTGGAAGAAAGTGTATAATAAAGGCACATCCTGCGTTATAACGAGCAAATTGTGCGAAGGAAATCGGTCCCAGATATACGTCGAAGGCATCGAATGAATGAGAAGTTTTTGGCGTGGGTGAATAATCCAGAGCCGCCCACATCCGCCAAAAATTTTACGCGAATATAATAACTCTGTTTATCCCGTGTGCGGATCCACGTCACGTAATTGGAAGGCTGTCATAAATCTTCGCATCGTTGACCCTGTTGCCAATGTCTATATCGTCGTCTGCAACATTTTCGATACCAAGAAGCGTATCGTTATTTTTGCACATTCGGCTTCCGGCACTTCTGATTAGGCCATAAATACAGGCCCTTTTTCATTATGCAACGTCGAAATCTGTACTATGGATTATGTAACTAGCATTTGTCCAACATCTCAAGCGCAAAATTTATGACATTTTTTACATTTTTCAAACATCTGAACCAATTTGAAATATTTGGGTGGTCGGTTTCTAATTTTTTCTTTTAGATTCTACGAGAATCCTATAAATAAATTGGACAAATTGTAAGATGCAATTAATAAAAAAAAAAAAAAAAGAATGAAAAAATTGTAAAATGCAAACGAAAAAGAACCTGAGATCATGTTCAAATTTGTAAACCTAATGTGGAGTTTAAAAATGGATGTTATTCCATTGGTTCGGGCCGTGTCAAAATCAGATATTCAAAACTTGTGATCGGGACGATGAGCGGTGCTGACAGGGCTCTTTGGAAAATGATTATTTATCACATTAGCGTGCCCAGAAGACAAGCCGAAGTGTCCGTTCGATATCTCAGAGTGCTCTTTTTCATCTCGATGTTTCTAAGTTTCATCTCATGTTTACACGTGTCGCAGATCAAGACGATCTGATTATGACGGAAAAATACGTTGGATTGGGTTACCAGAATGCGGATTCGACTGATTGGATTGGATGCAAGATCATGTTCTCCTTCATTCATCGAATCTCATTCAAACTTATGCAGATCAAATCAAAATTGAAGTCACTCGGCGTTGTATTCATTTTCATCTTGAATTCTAAAACTTGTTTGTGCACTTCATATAAAATAACATTGAGATCAACTGTGCAACATTTCTAAAGCAATTTAGTCCTTGATGGCTTGTAATTTTTTAATGGCAAACAAATTATAACTTGAAAAAGAAAAAAAAATTGCATCGTTGTAAGTTTGAATAAAAAAATTACAATTGTATTCTTGATTTGTCTTTGTCCTTCGAATCATACCCTGACCTCCTTAAGTCTGAGGTCGGACATCTAAAGGGATAACGAGAAACAAAACAAAGTCATCAAAGCTAGAGGTGGTCAACGGTTAGGAGTGCTAAAATCGGTGACAAAACAAACAGTCCGCCCAGAGGTTTCTCACCGCCTACTAATATCGGTGAAGAAAAATGAGTACTTGAGGTAACAGGGCTTGTTCGTGGAATACCGGCGAAGATCAATCGGATGCAGCCAAAATCAACAAAATAGACAAGTACTTAACTTGGCCCGACCACCGGCAAACACTTCACCTGCTATCGATTTTCGAAGCGCCATTTTCAATACAACAATCAAACTTGACCGCTTGATTGAAAACTGTTTTAGAAAAAAGGACATTTTTTTGGTTTCAACAAAGTGTTTTAGGGTTTTAACATTTAAACCTTTGGCAACGCCATTTATTTCCCATTGCAAAAGAAAATTCCAAGACAAGATGTCTTAAAATTGTTTCAAGGGTCATGGGAACTAATTGTTAATATTGTTGTATTCAAAAGTAATACATTTATATGTTTGGTAAACTTTATTTCGACGTTCATTACAGTTCATTATGAATAAACTTAGTACTAATAGTAATGATATGGTAATATCATAAATAAAATAAATGAAAGTCTAGAAAACGATCACAAGATGAGTTTTTCTTTTAAGATAAATAAATTGTAAAGGTGACCTGTTAATTCAATGGATTTTGTTTAAAAATGTGAAAGGGCCTCCTTTCGTTTTATATAATTCAGAGGAACTGTCTATTTGGTCATAAACTTCACACTTGATGAGCCCGATCGAATATCCAAAATATTCGATAGATCCAACAAGCGCCCTTTCCATCGATAAGGTTAACGCTTACATTGTGATGTCCAAAGTGTTGTAATACTTCCCACGGAACAGTTTAAATTTGCTTCGATTGTTGTACGTCAAATTTATAGCCTTTAACAGCACTTCTTTATGGTTTTTATTACCAGTCTAACGATGAGATATATTGTTTTAATAACTTAACTTGTACACACCTCTTGACGTCGGTCCGAAGAGACTTTCAAAAAAAAAAAAAACAACACAAACAAAAAATTTTGGTTCCAATCAGGGGAGATATAATTTTGACAGAAGGTTTTATACAAATGTAGAAAAATTAGAAAGCATGTAATTTCATACATCTTCGGTGTCCATTATAATTGCATATTTTGGTATCAAAATTTGAATACCCAAGGCCTGGAAGCAAAAATAAAAATATTAGTAACAGGTTGGGCCAATTTGACTAATCAAAAATCAACTTTGCCTTTACGTACTTATCGAAACAGATCTATGAGAATCGACCGTTCGCCAAAATTTGCTACCGTCGACCTTTCCGCGTAGATTGATTCTTAGCATGCAAATAGCTCGCCGCCTCAAACCAATTTGTACCAGATAGTTATTAGTTACCTCGGATTATGGAAATCCGAACTAATCAGGCTATTAGGTTAAACTAAACCATTGTCTTTCCGCTAATGTTCGTGCAGACGAATGTTATATTCGATTCGGATCCATGTTTTCACAGATATACCTACTCGATGTTTTATAATTGATCAGCCTAGGGTTAATCATGCAAATCTGATCTTTGAATTGCAAATGTCCATCTTATACGAACAATTTTTGAGCAATCAACCATTCTCAAATATTCGGCAACTAATATTTTTACAAACAAATTTCACATTTTCACGAAAATTGTTTCAAAAGCAACAACACTAAAACTATCCTCATAATGAACCGTTAAATAATTAGGTTTACTAATTACAATAAAAAACGATCAACTAACTTTAAAATTAGATAAACTTCTTGAATAGTATTGTAGTTTAAATTAAACAAATTAAAAAAAAAAACCGTAGATATTCGTTCGATGTAACACACAATAAAAAAAAAAAAAAAGAAAAAAAAAAAAAAAAAAATAAAAAAAAAAAAAAAAAAAAAAAAAAAAAAAAAAAAAAAAAAAAAAAAAAAAAAAAAAAAAAAAAGTAACGTTAGAAAGATTTCGGTTGCGGTTGGAGTTTGGAGTATCGGTGAGACTGAATGGAGCACCCTGCGGGTTTGTTGATAGCCGTGTAGCCATTTGTCAAGGCGGTACCTTTGGAAAGCCGCGGGATCAAGCTTGAGATAGAAAAAATATTCCAAATGTTAAATTGTCATTAATGTCAAAACGGCGTTAAACCGTGTGATTTTTTTTTTTGCTTACAATTTTTATCATTTAATAATTCCAATTTAACAAACTTTTCATACTCACTTTATGTCAATGATTTGTATAAAATTTGCATAAATGTAACTCCTCATTGTGCTGCACCCTTTACATAAATCGTTTTCGAAACATTTCTCGTCCGAATTAATAAACGAATCAAAAAAAAAAAAAGTTTTATTGACTGTATAAAGTTTATATTTGATTATAATTGATGGAACAAATGTTTTGAACTTAACTTTTTGAGGTTGATTCCACCTTACCTTATTCTGGCGGGTAGTGAAATCGTTCCACCGCGGAAGAATTCTTGTAAAGTGGAATCGGCGGAATGAGGGGTGGCAAAACGGAGGTCACAAGATTGGTCCGAAAATTTCGGTGCCACGAATGGATCAGAGAGAGTCAACCATATGGGAAGCATACGGCGAGCAGGCGCCCAGTCATTTGCTCCCTTGAGTTTGCTTTAATCTACTGCCCTAACCAAACTACCGTCGAAAAAAATCAGGTGGCTCATCGTCTTATACTTTGCGCTCTGTCTTGCGCATTTTTTGACGCTCAAGGCACGTGGCGTCGTGTGCCTCTTCAACACACCACGCGCCTACGCGTTAAACCCTGCTGACTTCAGTACAAAAAACAGTTCATATTACCAAACTCTGAGATCTTTTCAAATTCGATTTCAGATATGACCTCTCCCACCTCAATAAAGTGAGACGGTGGGAAATTAAATGAAAGGTCATTTTAAGTTGATGAAAATTGTTAGATAAATATCGTTAACATTCGTGTCTTGTAAATGAAATGATGAAAAATATTAGAAAGGATCAAACTATTACCGCAGATGTTTTTTTTTAGAGATAGCGAAAAGACCGTTTGAAGAAAAGAAGAAAATCTTTTCCATAAAAGATCAATTCTGATGAGTACCTTTGTAATAAGCGTAAAATACATTTTTGATTTATAATTCAATATATTGAATCTACTCCAAATGTTTGATACACAATGAAGCAATAATTTCATCTTAGTTTTAATTTCCAGGGAGGTCGATCCGGAAACATCGACGGCTTTTTCAATTCAAGAAGATGAACGCGTTTTCTGGACCGCAGACCATGAAACCGATTAGTTCGTTTTCTATAAATCTACGAATGATTGTAAATAAAACTAATTAAAAAACGAATTTATGGAATCAACGTATCATAATCGAGTCAAAAAGGATTCAATAGGATTAATTTAAGTTATGGCCATCCAAGATGCGAGTGAAGACATTAATCAACATTTTCTGGGTTAAATTTTTAATCAAAACCTCTTTTTTTAAATTTGACAATTTTGAGTTTTGTTTTCATTCTTATTTTAATTTTGTACTAAGTACCAAATAATAAAATGATGTTTATTTAAATATCAAAACTATATATTTTATATTTCTAAATTTGTTTATTATTAGAAATAAATATTCCTTCAATTTTGTATAAAAACTGTCGCAACCAACGATATATAGTGAGAGTCGAAATCCGAGCTATTCATCATCTTGGAGAACTTTTTGTCTTTCCAGTATCAAGTGATTAAATTTGAACATACTTTCTAAACGTTACATAAAAAGGGTTGAATGAATGGTGTTATAATAAGCTAATCAAGCTGATTATATACTTGATGAATAAAGTTAATTGTTTTATTACAGGAGCATCCGGCAGGCTCATTTTTCAATCGCTAATCAAGATTAACCCTTCATTTTATTATGCAAATCGAAAATTATAGACTTGCGACTAATTTTTGTTGAAACAACTCGAACAAACAGTAGTTATTAGTCTAATGGATTTCAAATTGTAGATCCGTTTCGAGTTTGAAGATGATCCGCCGACAAAAACTGTAACGTTTTCTTGTCCTATAATTTCTATCTTCTATTTTATTCAATTCTAAAAGACAAAAACAATATTGTAATTAATAAACAAAAAAAAAAAAATTGAAAATCTTTATAAGGATTAGAACTATTTTACACCTTTGATATTCTAAGTATATCATCCACGAAAAAGTTTGGACCACACATGGGGACTTTTATTTATCCTAAACATCCAAATTATTATGTACTAACGATCTTGGGATATCGTTTTACTATGTGCAACGAACTGGAGATTGAACCAGTTTTGCCCCGACCTTGGTAGACTAATTAGAACGTTTGATGTCCGTAATTTTTCATCCAAATTTACTTAATCACTTAATTGAAAACAAAAAGAATGTTGATAAATGATAAAATCAAACATTGTTTAATATTTCAAAATGTGACAAAAAGTTTATGAATTTAGTAAGCTTCGATCGTTGCCTTTTCAAAAACAGGAATTACGCACGAGCACGTACTTTTTCTTCAGTTCCGCAACTTTTTAGAGTCATTTCTTATACGGTTTCGGCGGCATTCAACGCATCACGGGAAACCCAAAAGGGATGTCCGCGTCAAGCTAGAGAGCGTATTTCCAGGCACGCAACTTCGGTCTTCTTCTTCCTCAAAACGCTTCTTTTATCGTATCGATATCGTTCAAAAGAACGTGTATCCTTTTTTTGGCACATGCAAACAAATTTAAGAACCACACATTTTATATCAAACTTGATGGACATTTTTTTCAATTTTAAACAAAAAATTAAAGAACATTTTTCTTGTCTCATTCAGAGAAGAAATTTGAATGAAAATGAATTATATCTTTAAATTTCATATATTAAAGAAAGGAGATAAATTTGCTTCTCTAAGTTGGATAAGAAAATTTATATGAGATTTTAAAATATTGTTTTGAATGATTTGGGTTTTACAAGTGAATTTGTACAATTGATTGCAAAAGAAATATTTTGAAACAAGGATCAGTGTACATTTTTGTATTTTTATAATCGGGGATGGCATTGACATTACGGTTTCTACCAGGTGACTGTGCACACGTGCCATTCTCACTGAAAGCTGCTTATAACGCACTTCTCTATCTCGGTCAATCGAAATTTGTGACAAAAATCCTCTTTGTGGGATACTGTTACTTGTTATTATTCCGATGGTTTTTGTTAGGAAGATATATATCGAGCGTTTATAAGAGTTTTAGAAGATGATCTTCCTTTTTATTTGTACGTGTATATCCTCGTTAAAACTCACTTGATTTGTCTACGTGGGAGGTTTTCCACTTTTATTTGTTATTTCAAACAAAAAATTATCATTCGAAAGATAATAAAATAATATTCAAGATAATCAAATTCACAAATTCAAATAACAAATATCAAAAGTTTTGCTTGAAATGATGTTGAATGTCTTTTTTTTTTTTTTTAAGAAGGGAAAAAGTTGTTTTTTGACATTTCGATTTTTGCAAATTTCATTTTAGTTGACATTTGGTTGCGACACCGGAACGAGGAAAGATCAAAAGCAGGATTATTTCCGGCGTTAAACGTTATCACGGGGTACAAAGATGGTGAGTATTTAAGTAGCGGATTATCGTTCTGCTACTTAGGTCAGATATTTGGGATGGGGTGATGACGAAATCTAAGACGGACTAGCCGTAGGGAATGACAGAGATCAAGTTGCTGGCCGGCTCGTCCAGGACCACCGTCGCGGTCGCCGCAAAACTTTATCCTACCTGTTTTCGCTAATTGAGCGAGTAAAGATGTAACTAGACCTTACGCTCACGAGGTATTTCCAACGCATCTTCACTAGTTTTCTTTCACTGATCTGCGTGCATCTGGGTATGCAAGATTCCCATCACCTGCATCCCTCGACCTTGCCTCATCTTTTGCACACGTCAAATTTTTGGGTTCTGTTTCACACTCGTGGGAAAACAAATTTGATGTCACATTTTTTGAATTCCACATTTTTCAACAAAACATTGTACCATCATTTAAAAAAAAATATGTTTTTTCAAAAGTAAGAATAAGAAATACAAAGTCATTTTTTTCTGATTAATTCATTAATTTTGAAGAAAATTGATTAAAGTGATACAAAAAAATGCATGTCTTTTTTGGGATATGCAAATTTTGGTTTGCAAGTTTGCATTAGAATCATAAATAACAGTCGGAGGGAAAGGAATAACGTGTTATTTGCCACTGAGCTTAGCAAATGAGTTCACTTTGTATTTAATTACTTGACACACGCCCTGGGCGTGTCTCCGTCCGAGCGGTAAGAACTCCGTAAGAGGACAGAGAGGCTCAATCCGACCGCCAAAGAGGAATTTGTTCGTAGGCCGACTTTAGCTAGCTCAAATCTTTGAAACTTTTTCTCTCGAGCTATCTATTACTCCTGGGGGTAGCGCGCAGTTGACCCCTAATTGCTGGTTCTATGATATTCTATTCCCAGACGAGCTCTAATAGATGAACCTAATCTATTTTGCTCTCAAACTCATGTTCTCATTTTTGAAAAATGGTCGTCTTATTTTCGTTTCATGCCTCTTGATAGAATTTTATTTTCAATTAGAAAGTCCCTCTGCGACTGATTTAATAGCTTTCATAAAAATCGCAGTTTTTTATGTTCCAGTTTTCAAAAAATTAAACAAATTTAAATATAAAATGAATCTCAATTTAAAAGGTTTGTCATTGTTTATTTGATTTATAAAATATTTGAAAGGCACAGTTTTGTTGCAATTTTGATTAATCATAGTTCTAATTGAAAACCTCTGGTTTACATCAAAAAATTAATATGCAGAGGAATAAGAATATACTTCTGAGAAACAATTGTCTGTCTGAAAAATAGAATATGGTTAGGCTGTCGAGGATTCACCTTATTAGAGTGATTTGGTGGGTCGGTGAAAAAGACCAAAACAGAGGCAAGACGCATCTGTGAACAATGGCTTCAAAGCGAAATCGAACCATGATTAGACAGTTAACGTACAATAGACACGAACGATTTTTACGCCGAACGTACCTCGGCCAGTTACATTATACCCGATTTGGACGTTCCAAAAATGTCGTTAAGTGAATATAATTTAATAGACCATTTTTCGAGGCAATTTTGATTCGACATTGTTTGGCCATTGTACTAATGAACGGGTTGTGCCACCGATTGCGTTTTATCGCAGAAATCGTTTTTTGCAAAGTTTGCTTGTTCAATCCCAGATCGCTCATTAGACGCAAATTTTCATGCTGCGGCGAAAAATGAAACTTTTAATGGTCCGAACAATGAAACTGTCATGATTTGATAAACGCTTGGAAAATTATATAGAATTTTTAGTCTTTGTTGATGGCAATTTAGCCTTTTTATCGATTCGATTTTTTTTTTTTTTTCAAAATTGCCTACTTTGAACTTGTTTAAATGAGATTGAAAAAAAAAATAGTACAAGTTCAGAAATCTGAAGAATAATCGTATAAAATTGTTTAAATACTTTTGAAACAAACAATATAAAAATCAAACAAAAATAGCCGCTGTACGAACTGATTGAAAAATTCAACATAAGATCTGGTCTGATTGCTTTAACACTTTTTTTTGTATCATTCAATTTTTATTATTTATTCAAGCACCTGGATCAATGAACGAACTAATATCTCACTGCATTTTTAGATAATCAAAATATTGACCCATCAAAATAATGTTTGCCCAGACGAACATTTTTTCGAGCGCTCGACAGTTCCAAACTATTTCGGACTGTTAGCTTTATACCTTTTTTTTTTATATTTACCTATCACTATTCCAAGCACCTGAAGATGAACCAAAGATCGTTAACATTTACTTGCAAGCAAGTCAGCGACCATCTTTGAATTCTTTTTCTGTCTTATTCCAATTAATTTTATAATTAATCGGACCTCTGTTTTTGTAACTGTGCGTAACATGTGCGCATATGTCAGGGGGTAACTGACGTATAAAACGTTTTCGGCGATTCACCGGTACTTAAAATTTGTAACAGCCTACACACTCAATTCTTGAGGGTTCTTAAGGTCATCCCCTAATCTTTCAAATGTGTTTCAACCATCGGTCTTCGGTTGAAACAATGGAGGGGTCGGTATTGAAACTTCGATTAAATCCCCTCAACCCTTTTCTCCCTAACAATTTTCACGCACAGAAATTGTTTAATTGACAATCAAATTTTCTACAAAACAAATTATTTAAAAAAAAAAAAAAACAGTTAATTAGCAATTACAATATTCCGTTTAAGAAAATCTAAATTCATTTTTGTTTCATCAGAAAATCTGATGGAAATGTTGATGGTTGAAATTTCATCTTGATGATGGGATGAAAAGTGAGATTTAACCTCTTAGCGCCGGTGGCCCCTGAAAAATAATGAAGACTCATTATCAATTGTAATAAAATTTTTCAATAATCATCATCACTCATAACTGAAAGAGACAAAAAAGTAGCATTGTCCGTTTGAAGTATGAAAATAAAAGGTATCATAGGCCAGGACGAATTGTGATGCGCCGAAATTGTGGCTCCCTCTGGATGAACAAGATTTTTGTTAACAAGACACGATTCGGGGAATCGGTGGGCGGTTCTCCGGGAAGCACCGGAACATATTTTTCGCGTTCCGTCGGCTTCTAATTCCGCTCGGACAATTATACTCCGCCGATGGGTTTCTCAAACACTGCGTGGGTTTTTGTATCGTTGTGTATTTGCTTCTGTTGTCTGCGCGCCGATGAATTGCCAGAAAATACAGAAAAATAGGTTAAACAATGGGCGCCATTTCGTGGAAGCCAACTTGAGTGCATTTTTGTTTCGAACGAAATCTAATTAATACACATTGTTATGCTGATGCAAACAATTTTTTTTTCCTTTTTTTCAACAGCAACAATGCCCGAGACTCGACCGATACGAAATTATGGGGTGCGACGTGTGTGCGATATCGTTCGCGGTTCCAAAACAATGCGATACATTGTTGGCGCGCTTTCGACGCACCGGCCCTCGTGCAATTTAGGTTATAAAAATTTTCGTGCGAGAATAAGAGCACGCGTCAAACAAATTATAGGGTGTTGCTTATCTAACGAGGAGTTTCGAATAGCGTTGAAGACAAATTTGACCGTTTATGATTTTTAACAGTGTAGATTTTTTCCAAGTGTGAAAATTGTTGGCAGAGCATTTTTGTGTGAAAAAAAAAAAAAAAAAACAGTCGGACGGAGGATAAAAAAACTTGCGGTCGAGTATAAAAAAGTGAGAAGATTTGACGGTTGTAGGAATGTTGTTTTTTTTTTCACACACGTTCTGGAACATGTTTTTTACAATAATTTTTGTTTTTTCCTTTTTTCAGACTTTTTTTTTGTCCGGAGGAAAAAGCAGATTTTCGAGGGTGTTTTTTCAAGGTCAGATTTTTAATTTAGTTTGTATACAATTGTTCAAGTCGAATAGAAAAATAATGACAAAATGTATGATTAAATTTTGAAAAAGTTAAAAAAAAAACGTGTTTATATTTCGTTGTTGTGCGGAATAAAATTTATTGTTTAATTGACGTGATATACTCGGCGAACATTTTCGCACGCGTTTGAACTTTTGTGTGTATATACGCGAAAGACGCAAAGCAACGGGGATAATCAAACGCGTGTCTCGTTTGATACCTTAATAATCATCGTTAAAGTCTTTCAGGTTCGAGCTGTGATTATCGAGTGTAATTTGTTTAAGGTTCCAATCGGCTTAGTTTTATTTCACGGCTGAGATCTCACGTCGATTATCGTCCGAAGAATTGTAATTAATTCAAACACAAGATCGTAATTTGGTCCATAGTTCGAATTTTTCACACATTCTTAGCTGCTCTTTTTTACGTCCCGTACTTTTTTGAACATTCTACGAGGACCACAATGATTCGGTGGGAACAAAACCGAAACCGAAACATTTGCTCCAAAATTTCGTTCATTTATTTCTCCTAAGATTTATAATCTTCCTCAATTAATACTTCAAATCTAAACTTCATTTCTAATGTCAAACGACTAATCAAAACTAACATTCAAAATAAACATCTAAAATAATACAATCAAATAAAAACAACTTTATAACAAAATAAAACTTTGCCAATTATTTTTCAGCTGTATTCATTCGTTTCTCCATCTTGGTAAACACTTGACCTTTGACCCGAGATCCTCAGAGTGTACTACAGAAGTTTGTACAAAAATAGTCAAAATGTTGAGCATCGTCTGAGATTCACAGATGTAATTGGATCAGAGATCATTCGTGTAAATATATTTCGCGCCGGGCGCCGGGTCAAGCCACCTGTTGTAGGCCCTTCTTCCAACTCGGTCATGGAGGGGGCGCCCTGGAGGGGGTGCAGGGCACCGATTGGTCCAAGGGCACGTGCTGGTCGAAGCTGACTCGCTCCCATAGTGCATAAATCGGTGGGAACCCTTGGGCTTTGAGTCAGAACCGAACCGCGTGTGCCATTGTTTACATCGTGCCATCTAAGTGTGTCCGCACTTGTGTTATTTGTGTGCCTTACGATAACCAGTGGCCGACCTGAGTGACCATGAACATGGAGTTGCAAGAGATGTTTCGCTACGGATACATGTTCCCTCCGCAGGACTACACCATGACCAACACTTACCTCGAGCTGCCGAATTACGCCTACATGAAGGAGGAAAAAGGTCTGCCTCCGGTTGCGACCATCACCGCCTCGCCACACTGCGGATTTTATGATAACAGCAGCGATGGCTGGCATACTCCCAGAAAAAAAAAAAAAAAAAAAAAAAAAAAAAAAAAAAAAAAAAAAAAAAAAAAAAAAAAAAGAAGTTACAACCATTGTTCCCAAGTTTCAATCTGAACGAATGTTCAAACAAAATGGATCAACTGATTTCAATGTCTGTTCTTATTTTGTTAACAGATCTGTGAGTCCCGCAATGACCACAGTGTCGTCAGAATCGGACCACACGATATTAAGAACTTTGTCGGCGAAGAAGCACAGGTTGGAGTCCCCGTTGGATCCGCAGACGAAGAAGTGCAGGATCGAGCCCGCGGAGGTGGCTCCCTCTGACAACAATCTGCTGTTCCCCGAGGACAGCGACGGCTTCGGCGAGAGCGAGACCGACGACAAATCCGAGTGCGGGAGGACGTCCAAGTGTCCGCAGATCAGCTCCACGATCGTGCGCAAAAGAAGGCTCGCGGCGAACGCCCGCGAGAGAAGACGGATGAAGAACCTGAACAAGGCGTTCGATAGGCTCAGGGCCTACCTGCCGTCCCTCGGCAACGACCGGCAGTTGTCCAAGTACGAGACCCTGCAGATGGCCCAGTCGTACATCACCGCCCTGTACGATCTTCTCCAGTAGAAGACGAGCTTTGGACTCTTGCGTGTCGAACCCTGTGATATCGTCCTAAGGTGGTTCTAACGATGGGTGGTGAATGAAATCGATGAAAGGAGTTTTTTTGTTTGGATAATTTTGGATTGTTCAGTTTGAAATAAGTTGGATCAAATGAGTCATGGATGTTGGAAGGTTGCAAAAGTAGTTGGTAGTTTGGAGGAGGCTTGTTTTGTTAGAACCACCTTAACTTTAGGAGACGCGAAATAATGTCGCTATTATTTTTGTAACGTCGAGTGTAAATATTTATTACAAGAGGGACAAAATTGTTGTCGAACTTTGTGTAAATAGGTTGTAAATATGGGTTGTAGAATTATTATTTAGAGACTGCGGAGAACTAGGATTAAGTTTTTTCGATGGGCGAAAAATAAAGTGTGGTATACCATGGAGACGGAAGGTTGTTTTCTTTCCCCCCCGAGGGCCTCGCTTTAGCGTCGCAATTGTTGTTGAACGGAGCCTCGTTTCGTTTTGGTGTCTTA
Source organism: Trissolcus brochymenae (assembly GCA_030523145.1). Taxonomy (NCBI): domain Eukaryota; kingdom Metazoa; phylum Arthropoda; class Insecta; order Hymenoptera; family Scelionidae; genus Trissolcus; species Trissolcus brochymenae. The sequence goes on along the minus strand of JAQQRF010000800.1, from coordinate 29,492 downwards.
CATGAAAATAGATACGTTTCGTAGCTTTTATTTTCATTCTTGACATTGCTATGATTATCATGATTGAGTTTCCTGAGCAAGTCAACTGACTAAACTTTCGATGGGAAGAAGAGGTAGCGTCATCGGTGGTCCTGCTGTTATTTGAAACCGGCGGAGGTGCCCGGTTTCGAAGCAATTCGAGAGCCTATCTTCTCTTCGTTTGGTGTTTATTAAAAGAGTCGAATAATATCCTCACGTGAATTTGCAAATTGCAGACGCTATATTTTAATTCAACGCTATACCTAAATTAGTTTTCTCATCACATTTGTCTTTTCCCTTTTTATTTTTCAGCAAATCTTTCACCTCCACTTTCTCATATATTTTCACTTAATATTTTCATCTAATCAGGTTTTTGTTGATCAGTATTTGTGAGAAAAACATTACAAATAAAAAATGATAGCGAGGGTAGATTAATTTACTATGACAGAATATTCGCCGACTTCACAGAAAATTTGTCTGCGATTAAAGTGCCGCCTTTGGGTAGTTCACGATGTAGCGGTGATGTTTTATTGTGATGTTAATTCGAGTCATTTTTGGTGAGTTCATTATCACGGTATCAGGATATTATAACTACTGGAGTCTTATAAATTGCTTGTTGTCATTACTCTGACCATTCATTAATCACTGCGACTAGCAATCTGCCGGGTTGTATATACGTGATTCTGTTTGTATATCATTTCTAAACTTAGATTGCTGCTTTTTATATACTGTGAAATATCTGCATTTTTCATAACAGACTTTTGTCGGGACTTCTAATCTCTCCGGATAAGTCTTAGCTTTTACAATCCAGATCACAAATATGTGAAAAGAAAAATGTTCAAGTTTTTTCATTGATTGTTTAGATTTTTTTCTATTTGATTGAAAATTTTAACTATAATATAGTTGGAAAGTGGTATTGTTTTTTTTTTTTTTAATTTTCAAGCAAATAGTTTGTTCAATTGTTTGTTGTAATTAAAAATTGTTAGAAAATTATAAATGAAAATTTGTCTTACATAGTTTCCTATCTTACCGTCTCCTTTTACAAAAGCTGCACACAACGTCATCTTTTGGACCGTTCAAAAACATTCTCTCGGATAATCGCAGAACGGTAATACAGGCTTGCAAATTACATCTAAAAAATTGTTACATTTTTTTACTGAAATTTGTTTGTTACGAAGAAACAAATGAAAATCAATTAAACAAAACACTTGTTTAAAAAGCAGGTTTAAAAAATGTATCAAAAGAAAAAATACCAGACAAATTGTTTTACAAATTGCAATCAATTTATTGTCAATTATTTATTAATTATTTTGAGCCATCTAATTTAATTAAGAAAATAATATTATCCTTGAAAGAATGATTAAAAACAATTTAATCTTCCCGATCAAAGAAATTTTTATTTCGTCTCCATTGTATGAATCACTGCATCAGAGAAGACGAACATCTGCGATCGATTTAATGCAGTCGTCGGATAGTTCAGGCTAGATTCTAACGCCAAAATCGTTTAATCTTTCAATCTGCTTCTGAGGCATTTATTTGACCAGTTACAGTTTTTTTTTATTCTCACCGAAGGACCTTTCGGGATGAGATAAGAATCGTGGGATTACTATTGGCAATTCTTTATTTATATTTCTGTATATACATAATATATTAAGTGCAATACTTGATGTTAAAATTTAATACGAGATATGACATGGTGTTACGCAGATCTAAACTAAGCAATTTCTTCGTTCGATTTTCGGTACGCGATATAAAACTTAGACAACATGATGAACTGAACAAACCATCGTTCACTTTTATCCCACGCGAAACCTGTTTTTTGATGGCTAATCGAAATAGTTTATTCAGTTCGAACGTTATGGATTAAATTGTTTCTTTTTATATATGCCTTATATTTAATTTTTACAAACACTTTTGTTACGAGTAGAGTGAAAGATTATTACGTCTATTGAACATGATCTTACTGAGAATATTAGACGGTCATAAAAATGAGACACTTGACTAGAATTATCGTAATTCAACAGTTCATTAACAAAAATGACAATTTTCCTTAAAAAACATGCGGATAGACAAAAAGTACATTTTCACAAACGTATAACAAGGATTGTACATTGAACAATGAACCAAACTTAAAATTTTCTAAATAAAAATAAGATACAGTTATAACGAAAATGATTTCATCGGTAATAACAAAACTGAAACAACATTTTTCTACCTGGCGCAGAAATCCGATTTGACTAGATTTGATTAGTTTTGAGCAAACAGTATAATTTTCTAACAATTTTGTATTAATTTTAACTTTAATCTCCAGATAGTTCAGAGATAACATCGTTTTGTTCTGAAACGTTATCGAAGTAAATAATTCTACAAATTTGAAATGTCGTAAAATTTTTATCCTCTACAACTCTAAGCGCGAAGAACTTTTATTTTGCAGCTAAGCTTATTTACAACCTTTGGAATCAATATTTTAATCAAATCTAATCAGCTCGAAGGAACACAAAATTCGACGTTGGTTGTTTTTTTTTTTTGTTTTCATTTCGAGTTAGCAATTCATCGTACGCGGAAGTCTTTGTCACCGTATTAAAAAAAGTCTTATTCATTTCAAACGTTGCAATTTTGGAACATAACGTGTCAGTTCAGCAATTGGACAGTTTAGATATATTCAGCGAACATAATCCAGTAAGTTACGTTGAGTGCTGCGAAAAGAAACGGAAACAAGACTCGGGATGTTCGATCTATATTGAGGGCGCGCAATCGCGCCTTTTGAGCTGGTGTCGGTCCAGGGGGCTTGTCAGAAGCTCCTGGTTTCGGCCTCCCTCCAGGTTTTCCTCCAGGAATAAACAGATCTTCCTAAAACCAAAACCATCAATCTTAAATCAATTGAATCAATAAAACTAAACAAATCAATTTGATGTTACACAATGTTTTAACTTGTATCTTGCTTCTAGAACAAAATTTGGATACATCCAAGTTTCGCCATCGGATGGTAATACCTTAATGGCTATGTCAAATATTTTGTCCAGTTTGGGAGCTTCTGGATGATTGGCAGAGCAGGTAGGCTTTGGTGGTGGTTTGGCTGGCGCTGGTTTGGGCGGAGCGTCGGAGTCTCCAAGCACAATGTTCACCAAGCAAAATTCCATTAGAGCCATGAACACAAATATAGTGCAGACGGACATGAACGCGTCCACCGCCTTTAGATATGATACCGGCGGTAGCGTGGCTTGACTTTTTGCATGCTGCGTCGAGAGGGTCAGCAGAGATGTTACGCCCAGAGTCACACGAGCTGGTGCTGCTTCAGGTTTTATCCAAAACGATACCCACTAAAAGTTTAACATTTGAACGTCATTCATCCTCCATTTAACAATTTCTTTCCTAACTTCCCAAAATTATTCCCAAGCTGGGCCTCACCAAATCTCAAACGTGAAAAAAAAAAAAATGTTAAACAAAATTGAAACAAGAGCAACAGTAGGAAATGTTTGATTCAAAAATAACAGTTTCAGTTAACGGGTGCCATCAAATGGCGGCCAGAGAGATGTTTTGTTTTTTGGAGCTCGGATCTTATTGGCTGAGACTGTCGCAGTGGACTCTTACATAACAAGCTGACAATATTGAACACTTGAGGATAAATCGATATCTTGGGAGTTTTCGGCGAGCAGTCGTTTGGATGCGTGTAATTTGTCGCCCACTCGGTTAACCCAAATAAGTATCAGAAAGTACAATTAGATGATCAAAAGCGACACTTACCGACATAATTACAATAAGGCAAGTTGGTATGTACGTATGAAATAGATAGTAACCCAGTCGACGCTTCAGAACGAAAATAACTTCCAAACAAGTGAAGTTGCCTAAAAAGCAGAAACGTTGATAAAAGAACGCGTCAAATTACCGTGGCACTTTGAGAGGGTGCATGTACGTACCGGTGGAATAGACTTGTGTGCAGTCAGCCGTGTAATTCTTGACGAGCTGCAACTGCGGCAACTCGATGTTCTCATCGACGACAAGAGGAACTTCGGGATCCCATTGGAAGATCATTTCGTCGGTTGTATGGGACACTGTTGACCGAGTTGTTAATTCATCTTTTTAAACAAAACCAGACATTCTGGGCATGCATCGTTAAACATGAGATCTACACTTTCGATCGGCCCAACAATCAACGCCAATTTAGCTAAACACTTAATTGGGTCGCTTGGCGTGAACAAAATGGTTATAAATTGCGCTACTTACGGCTTTCCATTTGCAATTTGCATTCTTGTGTGTCGTGCGGATAGATAAGGAAATTCATCGCACATGACAACTTCAAAGTCAGCCTGCAATCAAAAACTTTATGTAATCGTCGAGGTTCTGTAGATTCGCTGCGGAACTGGAACAAGGGATGGAGTATGTGAAAAAACAATGAGACAAAAACTAAAACAGCTTGTAAACTGAAGCAGCTGCGATTACATTTGGAAGGTTACGCCTGACAATCAGATTCATAGTTCATTTTTCTGAAAAACTTGAGATTATTTTGGTCAACAGATGGGACAGGTGCCTTAAAATGCAACGTTTTGACAGAAACGACAAGTGATCAAGTGTTTTATCAAAACACACTAATAAGACACTTCTTTTTTTGTGAAACAAAAACTATTGATTTTAAGGCTCAAATCGCAAATCTTAAAGACAAACCATTTTTAATGGTTTTAATCTGAGACGATTCATTATGCTCGAATATCAAAAAAAATTCATCAACACCAGGTTGCTATTTCTTCAGCAGTAGATTGCCAAGTACCTGAAATCATCTTCATAAATGTAACAATTTTCACAAAATTTAAATTGATTATGTACTTTATACCTTTTTTTTTTTTTTTAATGTAAAATTATTTATATTTGATAATCTAATTTCAAAAAAAATATCCTTAAGATGGTGAACAAATTTTGTTCGTACTTGGTCATGCTTTTCAGTTTTCAAATTGTTGAGTTTTCATTCCAACCTTTTGTCAAACAACATAACTTGGAAAAACATGGCAACAGGAAAGAAGGTACACGAGAGAGTCACTTACTTGACCATGTACAAAATAGTCTTATCCTTATAGAGCCAGAGATAATGATTGGGTATGGTCATTGTCTGGAAAGTGACCGATTTGGCGTTCTTAAAGAAGGAATCGGGTCGCCACATATTTTTCAGCCAATCAACTTCCAGCAGCCTGTACTCGGAAGTCATGTTTTCCGGCAGCCGCAATCTGTTGTCCTTCCACGTCTGTGCGAAAAATATATCCGCGGCGTACGTCTATAAATATACAAATTGCAAAATCAAATGATACAAAAGGGATCAATTGAACTCGACCCGGATAATGTTATTCGTCTTTTTTTTTTTTTTTTTTTTTTTTTTATCGCGGGTGAATTTCAATAATTGTCCCTCCCTGTGAGATGGACTTTGATTATTCACATCGAGGACCATCTGCGGCTTGTAATTGGACCTTGGAGAGGTCCTTGACGGCGTTAATCACGCACATTCATTGGTTCTGAAATTGTCAAACTTGAGTGCTTGATGACAAACGAGATTTTGCTCGGTGTCGGTCGGTGCTTCAAAACGACTTTTCGTAGCAATGTCACAACGTCTAGGCCATGCTCAAGAGAGGTTCAGCGAAAAATCCCACTTGTCCCACATGCTACCGAAACACCCGGGCATTCTTTGACTAAATAGTGACATTGGCCATGCGACGATTATTGTCCTTGAATCTATTCATTAATTGCGTCTGTAATCGTCTTACGGATGTCTAATTGACGGAGCTCAAGAAATAGAGCAAACATGGAAATATTTGAATGGACTTTGTCTGGAAAATTTGCAGTTATGCTTATAAGAATGTCCAAAAATGAAAGTTCCATTCTTGCCTTTTATTATTAGTTTCTATCTAAACTAGAATTTGCTGCAACAAATTTATTACTGATGACAATGGCTAGTGACAAGTCGTCACTTCTAAAAAAAAAAAAGGAAGACTAAAGGTTGAAGAACTTCGGTAATGAAGACGTACCATAGAATTTTCGTCGATGGAATCAAGCCCCATGACAGTGACATGAAAATACACAACAGTAGCCTGGCCGTCCTTCTTCGGCGGCCTCATCTTATCGTAGAGCTTGGGGTCCTCCGGCAGCAGGTCATAAAACTCAAGACTCCGTCTGAAAAAGGCACATTTCAGGAAGTGAATCCAGTTGCACTCAACGTTACCGAATGACCCCCTCGAGGGATACTCACTGAGCTTTCGCGGAGCTCGCCAGGAAGAAAAAAAGGAACCATAGGACCGCGGAAGGTGCACCGCGCGGTATCGCCATTTTGTTCAACGTTCAGAGCATCTTCTCTCAACCACTCGACTATCGCTCTATTCTCAGAACCATCACACTGTCCTTTCTCAGTGACCAAAAATGTCGCGGATTTTCGAACTGCCGATGGTTGAATTAAACTTTTGCCATCCAGAAGATTCGTCCGAGTGAATCCATAAGGTGTTTTTGGCAGCGAGATCGACCAGGCCCCTTGGGGTGAACCCGACGACGAATCACGACCGACTGACTTTCTTCTTGGAGTAATTTTGCGGAACGTGCAGTATCGAAAGTAGTGCCGAGTTGAAGTAGCGAAAGAGGAGGATGAGGGTAGGTACCGGTAACCGTCACATTGCCCCCCCAACGTCGACCGCAAGAAGAGGGCTCGGGAGGGATGCGAAATTCGTGACGTCACGGGGGGTTGACTTGATGGTAGGGTTGAGGGCAGATGCACCGAGGATAGAAATAAAGAAGTGGTGGTAATCTCTCTAGGCTCTCTATCGCCTCAATCAGCCCCTTCAGATCCGAGCTTCCAACCCAGCGCGAAGTCGATGTCGAGTGCCATTACTTGTTTCGTCATCGGCTCCTCGTCATTCGCGCAACCTGCCAGAGATGAAAAGAATACATAAACAACTAAAGTCATTATCTCCCTGCACAACCTGGTAGCTACAAGAACCAGTTACAACGAAACAATAAAAGCAAATTTTATTATTTTTCTGAACGATGCAAAATCGCTGAACATCTACATTTTTTGACGTTGAAGGCAGACCTAACAAAAATTCTCGCCAAAGATGAACAAATACTGTTAATGATGAAATAAATACTGATTTTAATTAGAATATGCGAATACAACAAATGCGAACCAATTGCTTCTCTAATTTGTAATACCATCTACTTGGATCAAAGTGAAAAAATGCTTTTGATCGTCAACGAACACACCGAAATGTTTATAATTATATAAAGTGGGATTTTTTTGAAGACAGTCGAGGACCATCGTGTGAAGAAGAAATGCATCAGCTGGAAATGTTTAATTAGGATGATTACAAGTAATTTGTGAGAAAAAAAAAAATGTCGCCATTGAACCCAAGTTGGAACCTTGAATGCGGAGTCGTTATAGGTGGTCCATATTCGGTATTTTGTTTAAGACTTAGGCTCAGCATTGTAGACCCACATGAAGACTTCTTATTTGTGGCACAATTGTGAAGATCGATACATCAAGTGATGTGTCCGCCAGTTTGCTCGTTCGATTGTTTCGGTCTTTTTAGCGCCTTCACAAATAGCGCACTCGTTAGCGCACCTATGGACGAACAGGAAGGTGGAAAAGGAAGGGAAGGATTTTTCAAGTGATGCTTCTTGGCACAATCTGCGAATCTAGACGATAAATAGCGAATAAGAAAAAAAGTCCACTTGACCAAATGTTATTTTTAATTTTTTCATTTCTAACCTTCAGCAATGATTAAACATTTTGTTTTATTTTATTCTAACTTGTGCCTTCTTGAATAACAAAATTGCTTTCGACCGTTATTCTTCACTTTACAGCTGATTTCAAAAAACCTAACCTAAAAGTGAGGTTAGGTACAACTTTAATGATGAAAAAAATTAGTTGATGATAATTTTCGACCCTTGAAAGTGTGTAGGGTGTCTGGAAAGACATCGACGGTGAATTGCAGTGGATTATAGGTAGTCGATGCATATGTGAACGAGACTCTCATCCGCGCAAGAGGAGTGTAGTCGATAAGTGTTCGGTAAGTGTGTGTGCGCTCCGTACAATGTCCGCAATTATAATCGTTAGAAGGTCCAAAAAAGCCGCTCGAATGAGGCTGCGGATCGAAGTCGCAGGAGGAAAGGTGCTGCGGCAAATTTCCAGTGCCAGATCTCGTATTCGCGGCATCGCCTGGTCACCAGGGACAAATCCTAGCCAATTTTTTAGCCGAGTCATTTAACATCCTTCGACCAATTATTTTGATCCCTCTGATTGCCTTGATTGTTCTGAGAAGAATAGGACAAGGAAATTGTTTTAAATTTTCTTTTCATCCTAATTTAATTTTAAAAAAATTTTTAAAATATTTAAATCCGTTCAGATTGTCAGGTCAGGGTCGAATACAAAATTACTGAGGATGAACAAATTAAAATAAAATTTTTTTTTTTTTTTGATACAAGGAGGAAGTTTGATATTCGTGTAGTTTTAGGAGAAAATAAGGTTTTTGAAGGAAGAAGGCAATGATAAAGTTTAGTAAAAGGTTACAGGGGAAAAGAGAAGAGGAGCGTGCTTATCGTGCATCGTCTCTTTAGTTAAGTCGAACACCTCAGTAGGCCACAAAATCACCTACATATTGCTCTGTCTCTCCATCTTCGCTGTCTCTTAGTTCTTTCTTTCTTTTCTCTACCTCTCCCTTTTTACCCTCCAATGCCTAGAAACTGTCATGTAGCTGACGTGCACGAAAAATTCGCGAGTCGCGTCTGCGCTGAGTAAGACGTACAAGTCTGTGCTATCTGATGATTTTGCAAATCTAATTTTGGCATTGGCGTGTGATGCGACATTTTTATTCTATTTGTGTAATTTGGAAATGTTAAACGATCATAATCGAAGCATATCCTACAATTCATCACTTTTTTTTTTCTTCCACATCCCAAAGCTTTGCATTTTTGTTTCTTTTTTTTTGTATTTCTAGTTTCTACATTTTAAGATATCAATTTTAAACGTAACTTCTGAGTTCATTTTATTTTATTTTGAATATACATTGTTGTAACTAATTATCTGAAGATTACTTTTTGTTGATGAAAGATAGAAGATTTTGAAGGGATTGTTCAAATAAAAGTCGAATGCAACATTGAATAAGATATAATTATTACAATAATTTTGCTGAGCTGTATCATCGTATAGTATTATTAAGTTGCTCATATAGTCGAACTACATTACACATAACCAAAATAAATAGGTTTTGTATTCTGCACACTCCTGCGGTTTGAATCAACGTTTGCTTTACTCCTCATCCGGTGTATAGCTTGGTCCATTACGTTGCCTTCATACTACACGTTTGAATCAGTTTCGACATAATCATGCAGGGATAATTACATATCAGTCAAGTGGAATGACAAATTTTGTTCGATTTAACGTTATACAAAGTTCAACTGGTGTATACCTTTTTTTCGTTTATTCCAGCACTCGACTTTATCGTCCAATCTTCAATTCCAATCGACGTTCGCCGAAAATGATACACGAAAAGAGTTTTCTTTTGTTTCAAATTTAAAAAATAATAAAAATTTCAATATATACTCTGTCTTGGTTTTTGTTTCTCTATACATGCTATTTATATATTTATATATGCATATATATTATATATAATATTTGTTTTTTTTTTCATTGTCCGTCGGTCGAACAATTCGATATACTTTCATGAAATTGTATTATTTATCACATCAACAATTGTTATTTCTTTTTTTTTTTTCTTGCTTATTATAATTAATTGTTTAATTCTGTTTGTTTTTTTTTTTAGTTCCTGGCAAATATACTTTCATTGTGTCATCATCTTTTGTGCAGTTATTAATTCGAAGCTAAAATCATCTATGTGAATACGATTTGAAATTCATCTGTGTTGACTAGTGTTTTTCGAGTATTTCCATTACACTATCGTTTGACAGTTTGGTTCATTGTTTTATTGTTACATTTTTATTTTGTTGTTTTCATCTTCGCACTTGACGAAAATCGTACACCGATATACAGATTTTTGTTTTCGCTTATTCATAGACTTCTGATCCATTCCCGAATAAAGTTACGAAATTCAGTACAATTCAAAAGCGCTTTTTAATTCGAGATCGAAGTTTTGATCGTTTTTTAGGCAACGTTTCTAAGTTTTTTTTTTTTTGTTTAATGTATTTTTTCCATTTCTAAAATTGAAAGTTCGGTGACAGTTTGTTATTTGCGGTATACAATTGTTCTGGTAATCACTCAATGACACAAATCTTGAAACTTGCGTGGCTCATCGGCCTCGCACTTATCTATGATATATCATCAACTAATGCACACTGATAAAACGAATCGAAAAAATCGCGCGGTTCGCGCGAGGAAGTACGCATTATTATTTTGTATTTCTGTTTGTTTTTATTGTCATCGTGAAATCGGACGTGATTTTAACGGAGCCGTTTCCTCTTACACTTTTAAACACATAATTTTGGCACTGAAACATGGCTTTCTTCATCGATAAATTAAATCGAATTCAATTTGATTTAAAATTAATTTGAACGTCGAATCGAGATTAATTTTAGTCAATCAATTTGATTCAATTTAAATTAATTTACGATTGACGAGTTAGAGGAATGATTATGTGCAATCTTAACGTTAAAACTTAAGCATAAGGAAAACATTTTTTTTTTTTTTTTTTGCAAAACTCAAAGGACGAGTTTGTGAAGTTCACTTGATGTACAAGGTTGGGCGATAAATGAGAAAAGCAATAGAGATAAGAATTGCCCCTTCCATGTTGTGCACAAGTTACATTAAATACTTTTTATATAAAAATATCGTTTGCGGATCTTATTCGATAAAATGATTGTCGACAAATCAAGCAAGGGCGAATAAAACGTTTCGCGTCGAATCTATAACGTGGCTTATACAAAATATGGCTGCTCGTAGTCAAAATATCAACTTCAAATGAAACGGGTACATTTTTTATAATTATTTTTTGAGATAAGTCTTAAGATCACAGTGCGAAATGTGGTCATCGTGTACAGGATTATGGTTGCTAAAACCAGACTTATTAGATTTAGACAGACATTGGACTGTACAAGATATTCAAACCACATTTCACCGAGCCACCTTAAACTTTGTCGGTACCCCATTATACAACCTTTTTAAATGTGAAATTTCTTTCAAATTCATTTGGGTCAGTTTTTATATAAAAACCAAACACAAAAGAATCAATTTTTTGACTGAAAGCAGTTTGCCGGTCAAATCCAGATGGCATCATGTGTTGCCCTAGTAAAAACTTCATATTTCCTTTTCTTTAAATCTTATGTCTTAAATTGAATGCCTTCCCCTTGGTTTTCTAGAATTATTTTGACAATTGGTATAGAATTGATAGTTTTTGAACTAACTTTTCCTATTTTGGCTTGCCGTATTTGAGCCTTTTTAAGAGGAGGCATTACAACAAAAGTTTGGAATTTGAGGTTTTTCAAACAATCTTAAACAGAGTCAGAGAAATTAATTTTTACCAGGGCAGTTCTCAGTTGAACTTAAAACTAAGACGATTAGCACCCAACCTTAAATCTAATCTGAGTTGGAAGAAAAGCAACGATGGTTTTTGTTGAATGGAAAAAAAATTGAAAATTCAAACAATTCAGACAATATTTAAAAATTGAACAATTCAAATTAAAAAGAAATTGTCGTCCGTTGAAACGCGTTGAACAAAGGTGGCCCGGAACAATGATTGCCGGGGCCGAATTATTGTTGCGCACAGTGATATAGAGTTTGATATGAAATGTATCAAACTGGTAAATCGTTATCAAAGAAGTACCGCGATAATACACTGGTTTATAATGTTTTGTTGTTCTTTTCCGCTACGTTGGCTACTGCTTTTCGAGAGTTAATGAAATTTGCCTTCCTTCGTTCAAACCATGCTTCCCCTCAGCAACCCTTTCCATACGTTCATGTACTATTACATCCACACTATTATACAAAAATTACGCTATAAAAACACGGTGTTAAATCAACGTCGTAGATGCTCTAGATTCTAGATCCTAGTCTTTGTTGCGGATCTTCTAAGTCCAAATACAACCGCCACCGGTCTTGCTCGTCTCTCAAGCCGTCAGAATGGAAGCACAACCGAAAGATACGTGGCTGTGCCACGATCCGAGTCCCTGAACATGGTCCATATAAAAATATATAAACAAAAGACAAAAATAATGCATTTCAATGGGCATGAGAATCGCACAAGCAACTTACGTCACAAGAAGTGCACCGCTTCTGACAGATTGGTTACAAATGCAACTTTCGTTGTTTCAGACCTGGTGGCTTAATTTCAACAAGTCGTATACAATCTCTCGTAACGGTCCCAGAAAAGCATCCCCGAGTGCAAAAATCATGCACGTCGAGCATGTTCCTCTCGACCATGAGATAATTTCCAACTGTAGTGCAGATCCAATTGCAACACATTTTTTCTCAGTTTTCTTATTTTTCGTTTTTTTTTGGTTTTTTGGCAAATTAAATTCGACGTTCGATCATTCGCGCGAGGCAGTGAAATGATTATTGTCGTAGCGAGGGTTGAAGCGGAAGAGACACTTTTTTTTTGGTTGTCTGTTCATGGCCCATTGCCTCTCGTTGGATCTGACTACGTTTTTTTTTTATTTTATTTTTTTTATTTTATTTGTGTGTACTTTTTTATTTTCATTCCGCAACATTGGTTTATTTGTAGAACACATGAATTTCATGAATTGATTTCAAAGTTAAATGTCAAACAACATGTCCAATAAAACACAGACGAGATGTTTTGCGTTTGGCTTTGCCTGCAAAGCACTGACAAACTCTTCAGCGATTTTCTTTTAGCCTTGCTTGATATTACTTTTTTTTTGTCTCGTCGCCGCTCCATCGTTTGAACTAAAGAACTTGTACTAGTCTATGACTCTGCGCTCCTTCGCAGAGGTAGCAGCTTTGTTTCGTTTCTCAGTTACTTTCAGGGTTTTTTTTGTTTGTTTCTTTTTTTCTTTCGGGCTGCGACTCGGGCTTAGACTCATATTGAAGTCGTGTGGTCGCCGTTATGTATGTGCGAGGAATGTTGCGGCAAACTCGCCAGTTCCTTCCGGCTCAAATGGTTCACTATTCCGGCACCCAATGCGTCTCCCAAAACATTCACGGTTGTCCTGCAACGATCCCTAAAAAAACCATACAACATTTATTAAATAATCATTCCTTTTTTAATTTTCCTTCGTTTTCAATATTTTTGTAAAAAGAAAATAGAGTTTTGAAATTAACGAAAACAACCATCGTTTTCACTTAGATGAAACAAAAACGAACAAAGTTTAGTCTTAGATTGAGCATGATTAAATTTAATGACTTTTTATTGATGTGATCAAATATAATTCCGTCCCTTCATCAATACTTGTACTGCTCTTTCTAATCAAGTATGATTAAAACTAATTCATCGTACAAGTCAAGATCTAGATTGAACTACATTTTTTTCCGAGATATCGATTGACGGTTTGAATTGGATCAAAATAATGTATAGTAACAATGTTTAAATCTGATCTTTCACTTTTATCTTTTACTTGTTACTCGTAATTTTATCCATTAGTCAACAGTTTATTATTTGAAATTTCGTTGTCACACACAAGTTATAACAGCATTTACACGATTCACTCATCTCAATCAAAATTGGAGTTTGAAGAGCGCTTGTTAAATACCGTATATGCGTTTAAATACCTCAAGTACGTTATAATAAAGCAATTATCCAACTCGTAATAACATTATCAAATTTATGGCATTCACGAAGGCTTTTACGAAAAATGGTATTTCACACTTCACAATTAACTAAGTCGTAACATTTCAAGGTAGGCGTTAATTAGAAATTATCGTACAATCGGAGCTCTCAAAATGTAGTTTTTTGTTCGTTCAACAATTATTCTCAGTTGAATTTAAATCATTCCGATTGATCATGAATTATGTAAATCATTGATACGCACAATAACCAATCTACTGCGACGATTAAGAATACATCATTTGCCGGAAGTCCAACTGTGTCTAATACCATAACCATTGTAACCAACCCAGCCTGTGGAATACCAGCAGCACCTATGCTTGCAGCAGTCGCAGTGATGCTGAAAATAAAAATTTGTATTAAAAACAGTTCTATAAACTTGTATAACAAATAAAAATGTTCAGTTGATGTATTTTCTTTTGGAATTATTTTAATTGAAATTAATTGTTTTTTTTTTTTAATTGAACAAAGATTCAAATTGAAAATAAACTCTGAAATCATCATAAAAAGTGAAATCGTTTAAAAAGGAGAGTCAGTTTAACAAAGGTTAATTCACAAAATATATAATCATCAAAGAATTAATTAGTTTCCGGTTGAAAAGGTCTCACAATAATTTCGCATTGTTCTCTCTAATCGATCGTGTGAAACAATTATAGATATATTCTTTTCCATTGCGTTAAACGAAATTTCAGTTTGATGAATTGCATTTCATTATACTCTTTGCGTCTGTTAAAAAAAAATCTTTCTTTCTCTCAATGAGGAACTGCCATTCATTATTGAAAAGTATGAAGAGACTTAATGAAGTTATAAACAAAAAAAAAAGTCGTTCAATCTACTTTTCAAAATGATGACAAATTTAAATTCAAATCTCTAGACTGCCAGTAAAAAATTGAAACTCCAATCTGAGCTCTTCTTTGACACTTTTTTTGCCCAAACTCTTTTTTACATTTGAAACATTTTTTTCACATTTCGTTTGAAACATGTTCTTGTTTTTTTTTTTACATTGTTCTCATTTAAACCAATTGAATCGATTGATAATTTAGATTCTACCTAACAGCAACGAGTTGGCCAAAAGTAAGTGGATAGTTTCGGACTTGTGCGATGAAGATAGCAGCGACTGCTTCATAGAGGGCCGTGCCATCCATATTGATGGTGGCTCCGATGGGCATCACAAATCTGGCGACCCTGCTGTCGACGCCATTTCTATCCTCCAGACATCCGATGGCAATTGGAAGTGTAGCCGAGCTGGACGAAGTGCCAAACGCAGTGGCAAGAGCCTGGGCCATGTTCGAAACGTAAGAGAAGGGATTTTTTTTCGTGATTAAGAAGTACAAAAATGGCAGTACGATAAATCCGTGAATAGTTAGACCTATCAGTACTGTCAAGAAATACATTCCTAACGACTTCACAATCACGTCAAAAGACTCCATCTCCGTAATCTTAGATGCCACTAAAAACATGACACCAAGCGGCGACAACCTAAAACAAATCATTTCCTTCGTTAATCAAACAATATCCCATAGAGTTGGTATAAACATTGTTTATGAACATTTCAATTTCACCATTGGTTTTCTTTTCTTTTTGACTTTTTGCTTTTTTTTTTCATTTCAACATTGAAAAATGTTTGTTTTACCAGACAACCCAGTTTGTGATGATCATCATAGCAGATGAAAGTGTCTCGAAGAAGGCAAGCAAGGGTTTACCAGGCTCACCCATTTTACCCAAGGTGATGCCCAACACTGTGGAAAATACAACCAGGCCCAAGATGTTGCTACCAATAGCCTGTTCGTTCGTGATGTTCCACGTCAGGATGTCGTCTGAAAAAATATTGCCATTGAAATGTGCACTTGGAATAATGTTAAAATTTGTAATCCACGTTAATCCATTTGATAACAGTCTGCAAACTCACCGGAGGTGCTATTCTTAGGTTTAACAGGAACGGTTCGATATTGATAGATGCAAGCTTCCACGATATTAGGCGGGAACATGTTTCTAATTAAGTCCATCAGCGTGTCAATTGTAGTCACGTTTCTGGAGACGGCAGGTTGTTCGTCCGCTGCATTATTTTTGCCTGGTTGAATTGTAATAACCAGAATGATACCTAAAAAACAACCATTTTATAAGTTCTTCAAACATTTATAACATTTTTAACTACAACATTCAATTTGAAATGTTAAATTAAATTGAAATTAAATAAAAATTATGTTTAAATTTTTGTTCTCGAATTAAACAAACAAAAAAAAGATAAAAAGAAAGTGATTTTTTTTTTTACCTAAAACGACCGCACTGATGGTCGTAATCATGTAATAAGTGATGGCTCTCGCTCCGATTTTGCCGCTAAGAGATAAATCCAAACTGCCTATCGCAGAAATTAAACTAGACACAATGAGGGGCAGAATCAATCCTTTGAGCATCCGGAGGAAGAGCTCTCCGATGTAATTTACGTACATGATTTCTCGTTCTGTCCACTTTTCCCGTGACGATTTGAGTACCAAGCCCAAAACGATGCCCCCGACGACCCCGGCCACCGTGAGCATGGTTAGAGCGTTGTGCCGCAGACATATCTGTATCTTTTCTTTCCGCGATCTCGGTAAAGTACTCGTTGCCTCGTGAGAATAATATGATGCTCTCTCCGATTTCTTCTGAACGTCTCCGTCGGATAGGGGAGATCTGAAAACAGCAACAAATTTAATATCCATTTAATATTTCATGTTCAGCTCCAAAATCATTTTTAAACTACGTGATTGTTACCCTCAAAAAAAAAAAAAAAGTACATCAAATAAAAAAAAATTATAGTCTGATAATTTTGTACAAAATTTGACATCGATAAAAAAAACATTGAATACCAAAAATAATTTTTCCGTTTTGATTTTGAAGCAATGAAGTAAAAAAGAAAAGTGAATCCACGTCCAAACGAAACACGTTTGTCGCACTGCCAAAAATTGTTGTTGCCCAAGATGTTTCTGATAATAAAAACAAACGGCAGCAATTTAACATAAATCGCCAGGCGCTCAAGCCGTTGCGACATTAATTGTATCAAAAATACTTTAATGTGCCCCAATTATCAGCGCTTCTCGGATATAAAAGACATAAATTAGATGAAATTAACCTGCCAGCAGGGGTACAGCCATGACCCGAAAACAGAGATACACCATTGCACTCAGCATGACAAAGAAAAGGACAGAAAAAGCACGCCAGGTTAAACGAGTTGACTTATCTGCTCGTTTTATCGCAACGGCACAGATCCGAAAACTGATTTCATTGTCAATTTGCAGAGTCGATTAAATTTGCTTTTGTTAGGGCAAAAGTGGGGTTGTGTACGAGAGAACATTCAGCAGGTGATTTTCGGGTCGTGTGTTTAAACACGTGTACTTGGCTGTACGATTCGAAACGTTGCGATTGAAAATGTGTGCAAATGTTTTTCAAAAGAAAACCGTCGACATGAACACATGTCGACAAATCTATCACAGTTGGCGTTAATTGTTGCGTTCAAATCGGTCGTTTCGATTTCATCGCTTGCAACGAACAAAATGTCTCGCGTGATTGAACGGCTATCACTCACTTGTGATTTTGTTAAGTTGGTGTGTGTTTTGTACAAAAACGTTCACGCAATTTTATTCACGCAATAAGCCACATATGAGACCAGATAAAAAATTGATATTTTCAATTTTCAACCACAACATTGTTGTTTTGTGTTATTTTCAAGATTTACCAAGGCTAAGCTAGCTCTATCAATGCAAATACGACAATTTAAGTCAATTTTATTCATATAAAAGCGTAAAAATCAAAATTTTACAATCTTTTTTTTTTTTTTTATTTCCACTTTTGAGGTTTTAATATCAAATAAGACATTTGTGTCGACAAAATCTGATATTAAATTCTATAAATTTTATCATTTTTTTTTTTTTCATTTTCATTTTATCTTTATTAATTTTATTTTGTATTTACTAACAAATATCACTTTGAATTGAAAAGAAACTTTTTTTTTTTTCGTACGGACAGAAAGCAGAAAAATTCTGTTAGTCGATCTCAGAGGGAGAGATGTAAAATGGAGTTATTAATTAAATTTAATTGGATTTCGCGCGACGGAAGAAAAATTTGAATGGAAATATATCTGATAGTGCGCGAAAGAGTTTTCGTGCTTCTCTTTAAATCCATCAGTTTGATTCTCATTTCATTTAATGAAACGGCTTCGAGAATGAAATATAACGCGGGTTATCTTTTCACAAGGTACGATAATTATATCATGCGAGTGAGGTACAAAAAAAAAGAGCGGATAACAAAAAAACGTTGATGTGTAGGCGCGGTTAAGTCGTAAAAATAGAGAAACGGCGGGTTTGTATAACTATTTGACTGGAAGTGACTGTGCGAAAGAAAATAGATGCGAGACAAAATTGCCCGTGAATTGCGCGCGGCCTTGAAAGATAATGCTTATTAACCTCGAAATTCAATCATTACTATCAATTACACTCTCGTCTGCGAGAGATAATTGAGCGTTTAGTGGAGTTCAGTTTTTCGGTTCTATTTGTTTTGCAATGGTTAGAAATTTGTAACTGGTGAACACGGTTTGTGTGTTTCTGTTTTTTGCTGTGAAAAAATTTGCAAGAAGTTGGATTCGAACCCCCGCTCCTCGATGCTTCTAATCATACAATTCCTTTTCATCACCCGAGCCATCAATCTTGCTATAGTTTTTTCTTTAAAAATTGTATTTATCACTGAAAAAAATGTCAAAATTCATAATGAATATTGTAAAACGCAATAACAAAATATTATTTAACAAAATATTCTTTTTAATTTAAAAAATTCACTTTAAGATCAATTGTTGAATGAAATAGCTAGATTGATTTTTCAATCAAAATGAAATGTCAGATAATTTATGGCAATCAAAACATCGAATCAATCTGAATGAATCACCAATCTCATTAATATAATCACGATCAGCAGTTTTTTTAATTCGATGCCTATAAGTGATAATTTGTTGCATCGATCGCAATCTTGCTTGATCAGTATCTCAGTTGTTCATTTATTATTCGCAATCACATTATCATGATTGCATTTTTGTCACGCGACAAACTTGATTGCACATATTTCATAACCGTTTAAATTAAAGGAAAGAACAACAAACTCTAGAACGAACTACGACTCAGATAAATTGCATTCAAAGTTGTACGACCGCGAAGTTAAAAGGCATTTATTTCATCTGGTACACAACATTTTCTTTTTATTCTCCTGCTGGCAAAATGTAAAATTTCTTTTTATCAAAGAAAATTTGTTCGAAAAAATAAATTTATTATTTAAGTTTGATTTTATTTTGCTTATTAAATTCTGGTTTATGTTGTTGTTCTGATTCACAATGTTGTATTTAAGTTTAGAAGCTCAATTTTCAGTGTGAATCATGTTTGATCAACTTAGTTGGTGAAATTGAATTTGAAATAAACAAAACGTTAATCTTCGTGCGGAGTGATTGAACCGAACAATTTCGCTTGATAAGCGTCAGTTACAATCGTGACATTCAAACTTATTTGTTAGTTAAGCGAGAAGACATCTTCTCGATGCTTATTTAGAATAAACTCTCAGATTCTCGTCGTTCAAAATTGTGTGTCCCACTTTTGAAACTGCTAATTTGAAAAATTCGCTTAAACGACGAGATCAATTAATTTCAATATTAAACAAGACAAATTAATAATATACAAGAATACAACATTATCATTTGATGCTTCTCAAATCGAAACAAAATTATTTGCAAACTTTTTGTATTCAAATGTTTATTTTGATACGTTTGTCTGTATGGAACAGAATGATTCAGCGGCAATTACGATTTGCACCTACGCGAATTTCGCAACAACTGGCAGGTTTTCATTTATCATTCAATACACGTTATGTTAATTCGCGTCCTTAGCATTAACATTCCCAATGGCGAAATTTGATAAAAAAAATATTCGCGTGCCTCTAACACGTGGGCAGATGAATTGATACGCGTTTTTTTCTCAAGTTTTCTTGCAACGAATTACAAAATATTGAGATTAAAATAATAATAATAAAGAATTAACGGAAAAATTGAATGAAAAAAAAAAAAAAAATGAACGTTTGTTTAAATTCTCATAATTTCAACACAGTTAAAACGGGTTATATTTTACTATGAATCAGCGAACAAAAAATAACATCAATCTTGGTTTTTTCATTCAAAAAATGGTCGTCCGAAAATCGTTTGAAATTTATGGGCACATAAGACATTCGTGAAAAGTTCGGCCTTTTTCCTTATCGCCGAACATTTCAGTCGATTTTTCCTCAAAAATTTTCTTATCTCCGCGTGGAAGACAAGATGCGCTGCTTTTTAATTGGGCCAAAATTATTGGTCCGACCTTGGTCTAGATACTTTCCTCGGGCTGAGGTTTTTCATAAATGTCGAAAGAACGCGGTAGCACATTTTTATTAACTATAAAACACAGTTGATGGCACGGAAAAAAGTTGTCGAAATAAACTGCCGTGGCGTATCTCGTTGCAACATTCAACTACTTCGTCATTTTTATTGTCGTCCACTGCGATTATGAAAAACATTTTTTTTTTTTTTTCATTCAGAATTTTTTTTGTCATTCAAAACTTTAGTCCAAAATATCCACATGAGAAAAAACAAAAAAAAAGTAATTCAATTTAATTCAACATTTATTTTTATCTCAATTATTTATTGCAAATTTATGATACAAAAACTTATTGAAAATAGGGTAGAAAAGATTTGTCACTTTTTCACGACTTGATTGAACTTAAGTAGATTTCCAAGTGCAAACAATTGAAAAAGTAATTCTTTTTTGTTCGACTGGAAAGAATAAAAGGCAGAAAAAAGTAGATGAAAATTGATATTAATGTCCGGCCCAAGACACTCAAGAGATAAATGCTGGCGTGTCAATTTATATTCAGTAGCGTCGACCCAGCACCGAGAGTCGCCACCTCCTTACTTACAACACACATTTCCGCTTTACAAACAACCAATGTACTCGTTCAAGTTCGCTCGTTCGTTTCTCAAACATCAACGTGGTTACTATTATTCCAGATGCATATTTTCCACCGGTGCATTGTGTCGAAAAGCGACCATTCATTGCAACTGACCGAATTCGCTGCCGGACAATTTCAATCCAAATAGTATTCTTCAATTACGCGCTAAATTGTTTCAATCAATCAAACAACATTTATTTTTTCAATAAATTAATATAATTGAATATTAAACAATTGGGAACCAACATTTTTTCCCCACCAAACATATAATATCACTTAGCGCTCATTAAACTTGAGGCCTCTCGAATGAATTTGGTCTGAATAATATTCTGGAATTGTATATTCAAAGTTCAAATTCAATTTAAAAGCTTTCAATTAAACCTAAAAGCTTTCAGCCAGATTGTGTTTGGGTTAGAAGATGTATGTACCCATTGGAAATTTTCAGTTTTAATTGTGCATTAATAAATTGTTATTCGACTCTTGAATTTTTAAGGTGTGTACTGCAATGACGAGAAAAAAAAATCTTAAGATTTCAACAGTACACTTCAGCGCTAATTGAGGGGCAAAAAAAACTAATTTTTCACTTAGAATTAAGTTTACAGGTGAGCATTTCTGCGACACATTGTTATGTTAATGACTTTTAGCACTCGACCAGTTCCATTCAAAGGATTCAATTACGAATTCAATCTTCGAACTTTTTTTTCTTCTCTTGTTCTTTTGCTTCCATAAGAATAACATAGGTTTGCCTTACATAATCAGCTATAATTAAAACACCACGATTCGAAATAAATTCATGCGTTTTGCGTAATTCGATAAGACGCTGAATAAACGGTTACTGTCGGCGAAACCAGCACTGGTTGTGATAACCATACGTATAAATCAAAGTGCGGCAAATAAACATCCAAACATAAAGCAATAAAGTTACGACGAGATAAATCCACTTATTTCTCATTTCGCGCGGAGTCACTATTGGTATGGGAAATTAAACAAATAAAATGATCTCAAAAAACAAGTTAGCTTGAATATATAAAAAAAAAAAAGTTTGAAATTAAAATTAGTTCGTTCGTATCCTTTTAATTTCTTTTGGTTGAAACATTTAAATTAAAACATCCACGACTGAGACTTTTTGTATCCTTAAAATGTATTCTCGCCACATGTAAAATTGCCATCTATCTTTCTATTTTTTTGCACATCACAAATTGAGTACAAAATATTTCATCTCTGACATCCGAAGGTACGAATTAACTTTTTTTTTTCCATCGTTCCATGACTCATGAAACGTTTGGAAACTATTACTATAGCTTTTTGTGTACGTTAATATCCTTGACTCAACGGGACGAATTTTTATGAATGAAACTTTCGTAATCTGTCCATCTGTAATGTGTGCGCGGTGTTTTATAAGTAAATCAAATAGTAGACGATTTCCTTTCAAGATAAAACGTAATAGTACACACGGAGTACGTACGATAAAATGTTTTTATTTCCCACATCTGTTCAACGACATGTTTTAATTTAAATTTCTTTTTTTAATTTGAATTAATTTTCATGTTTTTTCGCATTATGAAATTACAATTATAGAATTAATATATTCTATTAAAACATTGAAAATTAAATATTAAAAAAAAGGCATACTAAAATGTGAGACCGCAAATTTTGCAAATGAAAATGGTACAACGAAACTAGAATTGAGAAATTTTGAGTTACAAACTAACCGAGTAGTCAGCTTGTTCAATAACTAGGTCCAAGTTGGCTAGTCGACGTTTCTGCACTCAATATGGTGGTTAATGGAAAATCCGAGCAAATAAGTTTGCACAGCACAGTCCTTATTCATCCTTAATATACGGGCGTCTAGTTTCAGAATCATCGGACGAAAATCACTTTTCTTTCTCCATTTGGTGCAAGAACTTGATACCTAATTTCTATACCCATCTTCTTGAATCCGATTACTGGGGCAATTTCCGATTTATTCTCGAGTAGAGTTACGTTATTTATTGCGGACTGAGACAATGCGATTTACCAGTCATGTGTCAATGACATCAGCCAACACTAATGTATTCAATCATGTTCTTTTTTTTTCTTTTTTTTTTTTAATTTTCCATCTATTCATTGAAAAATTAAAAGAATAAATTTTTTTCAATCAAATTTCATTAAACAAATCTACATTTTTCAACTTTTTGTTTGTTCAAGGCGTCTAAAAAAAGACACACGATTGAAAATTGTGAGTGTAGGACAAGGACAGAGAACAAGATGTAAAAACGACTGAGAATTGTAAAATAATAATATTGAATTTTGATTTGGTTAATTTAATATCAAAGAGAAATTTGAATGTTGATGTTTTTTTTTTTTTTTCAGTTTATGTTTTCGTCAAATTGTTCAAATTATTGGATGTCCGAATTGCCAAATTATCTTTGCCTTCGTGTCATTTTCGAGGCGACCTTATCCGTACGCTATTTATATGTTTATTGTGACTCTGGCCTCCGGATTCGAGCGAATAATCGGATGGAGAAAAGTACACTAACCAGTTGAAACCAACGCAAACCGTATCTCAAACTGAATTAATTAGCGAATAAAGTTCGATAATGTTGCTTGATTTGTTTGTTGTTCCGTGAAAACAAAATTGCAATCATAACTTGTCCCAACGTTGGAACACAAATTGCAATATACATTTTTGCCATTCATATAATATCATTTACATCAAATTATATGAAAATATTTTTATAACTTGAAAAAACAAGAAAAAAGACAATTGAAAACAAAAATTTGCTGAGTTTGGAACAAAAAAAAAAGAGATGTAAAACGAAATTAAAAAAAAAAAAGAAAAACATTTACAAATTGGCACTGATTGGCAAAAGTATCATTTATTGAAACGATATTGATTTATCGAAACAGTTGATTGTCCAATAGTTCGGCCATTCGAGTTCATAACAATGCATTGTACGTAAGCTAATTGCGGCTCGTGTTGCTGTCTCGTCTGCTCAAATTTGAAACCCGCAGAACAATGACGTTTCAAATTTTGTAAAATTTGCAAAACAAAATTTTGTGCAAAAGCAGAAGGTGTTGCAAATTGGTCTGTGAAATCAACTGTCGGAACAATTTTTCGCCCTGTTATTCAATTTGCGCTGAATATATTCGACGAAAACCCGCATAATTTATAAATGGGTTAGGTGCTAATTATGTTATCGAGGATTCACAAAGCCCGAGTTATTGGAAAATGAATGGAGAATATTTTTGAGCTGCATATTCAAACGCTACTGAATATTTGATCAATTTAGTCGACAGGGAATGCAATTATCACTTGTCCAAGATATTTTTTTTTTTTTTTGCCCGAAAAGATACATTGTACGTGTGTTGGATTCATCAATGATTAAACGAACAAAATAAAATGCAAACATAAAGGGGAACAAAAATAATTCAATCATTTATTCTGTGAATCATATTTTGAACAAGATTAAACATTATTGTTTTTGGAAAAATAAAAAATCAGAATAAATTAACTGGGAAAACACGTTCTATTTACAAGACAACAAAATTTGAATCGACAAAAAAGAAAAAAAAGTCTCAATTTCGATTGAGAAAATTGGTGGCTCACGGATCGGTGCTAATTATATTGATCGCGTTTTAACCATGTTCAATTGAAAATGAATACAATTAATCAGTATTTCCTTAATAATAAATTGCAGTATAATCTAGATTGCATTTAATCAGCAATCGGAAGATTATTCCATCTTTGATGAATGTTAATGGAATAGCCGATTAGCAATATCTAATCGATGCGCCATGCATGGTTTTCTACTTCGAATAAACAGCCGTATAAGTCGATATTTATCACAACAGTCAATCCTTTTATGCAAACATCCAATCTCGGTGCAGATGTCTGGCTTTTGAAAAACCTCCTTCAAACTAATTAACCAACTCAACTGAAACAAAACCACCAATCAAAAATCACCCATACAACTTTTCACAAAAATTAATCCCATTCCTTTCCTTCCTATCAAGTAGCAGTATTGTCTTTTCATAACCAGCTGGATCCTAAAGTTGCGTGTTTTGGATAACATATTTGTATGTTTGAAAAGTGTCAATACTCACAGCTCGGTTGAGACGTCCATCTCTGCAATCGTTTCCCAGAGAGGCCGCTGGTTGGTGGTGCTTTCACGTTCGCATGGACCACTTGGGGACAAAAAATCTGCGCGCAAACAGTGTTTAGAATCCGCGTGAATGTTCGCGTTGCGATGCGCTCGTACAAAAGGTCATACGTACTTTGTTAGCGCGCACAAATGCGTGTACGTGGTCCGACACGATCCGGTCGGGCAGACCTCGCTCGGCAGAGGAGGATGTACGTAAATGGGGCTCTCAATATACGCCGCCTTGGGTGGTACGATTAGATATGGCGATGCTCCAGCTCTCCCCTACAACGATTCCTTCCTGCTAAGCTATCGACGCGGTATCACGACTACTCATGCACATCGATAGCCCTACACTATTGTTCGCCACTTGGCTCTTCGCTTCCCCACAGAGCCCACCGGTCTGATGCACTTTTTTGCAGCTCCGCGATGACTTCTCCGTGACCTGTTGCGTGCCGAATTCGGGGCCCCAGATTTTCGTACACCGCTAACGACACATCCTAACTCCGCCGCCTTTTGATTTTTTTTTTTTTTTTTTTTTTTTTTTCAAGATTAATTTTCGATTCACAAACGAGACCAGAGATTTTCCAATCCAAAATCAAATTTTATTGTAGGTTTTTTCAATTTGAGTGACTGGAGATAGAGACACTAGATAGGGAGTTGTGGGTGTTAGACAAGGATGGAAGATTCAACATTAAAATTCGCTTGCAGGCGCAATATTTGGGTTAAAATTTTTGGGCTCTTTTGGGTAGTTTTTTTATTTATTTTTTTTTTTTTTTGAGATGTATAATTTGTGCTTTTTGAAACGTGACGTTGGGCATGATGAGGCAAAAGAGAATTTCGATTTAGGACGTCGGCCGTTTCCGAAAAATTTTTCGACTAAAAGGGCGCAACGAGACGGAGATGGCAAATATTCTACGCGATGTATGTTAAGCAGCTTACACCGACTCGCAGGGCTCGAGTGCTCCTTCTTTAAAATGCACCCTTAATCACATCGATCGACCGACATTTCGTCCGTTTTGTCTTATTCTGTTCTCTTTTTTGACCCCTTCTTTTTTTTTTTTTTTTTTTTTTTTTTTTTTTTTTGCGCACCACTTGTTTTGTGCCCGTACAAAAAAATATTTTCCACCGAGGAGAAAAAAAAGGAAACCGTCGGAACAACGACAGATGACAAACTTTTCTTTTTTGCAATCGAAAGAAAAACTTTTCTCAACTTTCTATACGGTTTGAAATCTCAACTCTTTTTTATTTTTTGTATTCATTGTAATTATTTTTCAGTTTGATCAACTTCTGAGTTATGCAGTCGAATAAATTCTGATTGTTTTATGGTTAATTGCTTTGTTCAATGAGAACGAGTCAGTTCTGGATAACTTCGGTTTTGACCCGCTCGAGCTAGCTTTGAAAGTTGATGGGCCAACATGAAAATAAGCAGTTACGAATGAGCGTACAGCATCGATGAACCAAAACCGGTTTCGAATTTTTCGGGGGACTTTTTATTTGTCACGAAAATGACATCTTTTTTCAACGCCCCCAACAGTCTGAGAAACGCTCCATTTCCGCGCCTGATTATCGCAAGGGATTTTCGCGTGATTCTGCATTTTGTTGGACAACATTGTGTCACGTTTATTGGGTCAATACTGACAATGAGATCTGTGTCGTTTAAAATCGTCATCCTCCTGACTAGTACTCTTTTTTTTCTTTTTTTCCAAATTTCCTCATTTGTATCAAACTGGGTTAATTTTCGAAACATAAATTCGACTCGGATATTTCTGACTATTTTCTGTATGACGAAACAAATTTGTCTCAAGTTTATTTTTTCTTTTTTTTGTTTAAACAATTTTTTTTTTTTTCAGTCGAATTCGAAAAATTTCGCAATCCCCATAGACAAAGTTTCGTAACATCTCTGCTATTTTTGTCCAACCGTGTCCACGGAAAAGCGAACGTTCCAAAAATAATGAAATGTGTTTTCTTTTAAGACTCGATCAATTTCCTCAGACCCATTTCTAAGATTTCTGCGCTTGCATCACGGTCAACACATATGATTGATCGCGCGTATTGTCAAACGAACTTTGCATCCCAGCTGCGTTCTCTCGTTAAGACGTCATTGCTATTATAATACTCCTTTTTTTCTCTCACTCCTCTGGTCCAGAGAATGCTTTACATAACATTTATATCAACACTTTTCTATGAACTGCGCGAACGTTGCAAACAAATTAAAACATTAAAAAAATGAAACTGAATAGAATTTCAAGAAAACCAATTCAGAATCGTTTCAAAAAAGTTCATACGTTCATACTTTTTTTATGTCTAGTTTTTTTATTCTGCAGTTTGATAATTTTTTTTTTTTTTGTTCAGTGTAGGTAAAACCAATTAAAACGTTGATCGCAATTTTTTTATGGGACGAAATTCGAACTCGGAAATGAAACAATAGCTGATATTGGTTCGATGCGAAAATATATTTGTAATCCTCGCAAAAATTGTATGTATATCTTCGACATTATCTTCTCTCTCTCCATCCTCTGTCCACAATGTAATATTATCCGCACAACCCATTTCCAGCGAGTCTATTAAACGAGGTTCGTTTGCTCAAACACACGTCGTTTTTTTTTCCGTCATCAGTTTCCTAAATGAAACTGTTCGAAAGCTCGGTTCATTATAGCGGCCTATTCGTTATACATTTTTTTTTCCTCCCGAACTTTTGTCTGCTTTCGAATCGTCGAAATTAATTGCAAGATTTATTTTAATTGCGAAACATTACATCAACAACGATTTGGATTTTCAAGAGGCAATTTTTGGGTTTGCAATGAACAAGTTTATTTTTTGTTTCATTTTTCGTCTGCAAAATGTAAACACAGCTTAATTAACGTGAAGTTTAATTGCAACTGAAAGTTAAAGACTCAGATGGAGTTTGAATTATGTTCTTTTATTTGCCCGTTTTTTCATATTTCTGCATACGATAAAATGCTTCGAATGTTTCATGAACGCAAAGATTGTTCCGATGTTGCAATTCAAATAATTTGTAGAACATCGCGCCCGATTTGCACACTCGGCATGCTCTCGTTCATTAATCGCTCATTCGAACGACAACGTAAAAGCACGTTTTATCATCATACCTCTGAATTAAAAAATCCATTAGATAATTACTTTTATAACATCAAAGCGTGATTGCCATTCCAACTGATCTGCAATTAACAAACTCGTGTGCAATTTTTTGATTCACTAATTTGCATTCAATTTTTTTTTTTTTTACACACATTTATAAAATTGATTTCATTATTTTAAGTTTTAAATTTTTTCTTTACTTTTTTTGAAGGGGATTTGGAGAATTGACATACAGAAAAAAAAGTAAACTTCGGTTACGAATTCAAAAGATAGTGAAAGATTTTTTTTTTTTTTTTTTTTTCGTAATTTCATTGAGTTGACGACTCGCAACTTAACGAGTGTGTTCACGCGAGACAAAGTTTCTTAACGACGACGCGAAAAGCTCAAGTTTTGGATCGTTAGTCGTCCAACAACTTATACTTATCAATTAAATGAACATTCTGATAAGCAGCAGTAGTAATCGTCCAACTGGAACTGTCCATCGGCTCTAATTGATCAGAAAAAAAACCACCGAACAAAATTCTCTCATCCTCTACTCGCAATTATTTTCAAGCTCATGTTTCCCACGCATTTTAACATACAATTTTTACACACAATTATCATTTGCAACCTTCAATTAATTCAACAAAAACTTCAAATATTTTTATATCTCTAAAACGTTACATCTCAAAAGGTATCTCTTTCAAAGTTCCATTTTTGAAAGTTTGGATGTCAAACATTTCAAAAAAGTTGAACTCTTTTGAAATCCAGATTAAAATATCTTTTATTTTTTCACTGTGTTTTCATGTCTCGTGAAATTTGAGCGAGGCAAAAAAAAAAAAAAGAAAAGAAGAAGAAATTACCATGATAATTGTTCAGATTAGAATTTTCGTTGCCGCTGTGAATTGTTGTATGCTCTGTCGTGGCAGTGCATTATAATTAGATCATTATTCAACAATCGGTTAAAAATAGTATTGTAAATAATGCAGTGCAAATCAGTGGCCATTCATTCAAACGCTGTCCGGCCATCCCGAGCGGAATTTGTACATTCGCGAGTGCGACGCAGAACAATGAACAAACCGTGGCCATAATGTTGAATCAAAAAACTGACCGCCGAAAAAACAGAGGCGTCTTTTTCGTTGCTCAGTTCGTGCAGTCGAAATTAATTTTGTTCAACGTTTGCTCGCGCAATGAAACCGTCTTTTTATTCACGATTACAATCGCGCGTTATCAGTGGATGCATAACAGCTACGTTGGTGCATCAATCTGCGTTACATAATTTTGTCTGTTCGATGCACTGGTCACAGCCGAGAGAAGACAGCAACAAAAAATAAAGAACGAGGTGTAATTTAATTGTCAACATTGTCGCTCGCGTGTATTAATATCACATCAATCACTTTTGCCGCGATCGAATAACGAACTCACAAGCAAAACTAACACTCGCAAAAAAACAAACAACAAATTTATTCCTTCACAATTGAAAAAAAAAAAAAAAAAAAAAAAAAAAAAAAAAAAAAAAAAAAAA